>PVIY010064533.1:0-10119 GCA_004026745.1 Myrmecophaga tridactyla
TGTCCAAGTCACCATGGCACTAGGTTTTGAGAGAGAAGAGGTAGGCATGTGAGGAGCCAACAGGACAACGAAGTCACAGGAATGAGACCCCAGAAAAAGAAGGAAGAAAGGAGGTGTGTTTAAGAAGTTGTTCTGGGAGTTCAGAGAAAGGACCCTGAATTCTGAAGAAGAGAAGCCAGTTCAGGGATCTAAGGGGAGGCGAGGAATTTAAATGGAAGGATTTTCAAGGATTCCTCTACTGTGAGGAATATTCTACAAGAAATTTCTTGGGCCTTAGCAGAGTCATAGGTTGGAGGGAGTTAGTGTGGTCACTAAAGAGATTATAGGGCTTTCCTCAAGAAGACCATGAGTTGTCTGTCAAGCCTTTCCTGTTTTAGCTGTATAGTTCAAGAGATAAGATGAAGTGTTCTAATTCTAGTTGTATTATTCATTAACTTTGTGACTCTGTGCAAGTCATTTTGCCTCTGAACTACAATTTCCTCTTTTAAACTGGAAACTAGTGTGGTCAATACATGCAATGTATTCAGTTTAGTACTAGAATACAGTAGGTACTCAATAAATGAAATATTATTGGAGAAAGGAGGAAATTTCCAGGCAAATTGGCAGAGCATGGTTTGGACAGAGTACCAAGAATACACCAGGGTATCAGACCTTCACTCTTGACTCCTCTATGTTGAGTTTCAAAGCCAGTTCCTTCTGGGCATTTTTATCTGGAAACATGGTCTGTCTGAATAGAGTTTCCAATTCTTCATGCTGTTTGTGGGAGAATAAGGTACGATCATGATGCTTCCTGCATATTGCTGTAAACAGAGATGGAGAGGTGGCGGTTACACTCACTCCAGTCCACCTCTAGAAACAAAAACAAAAAACCACAGCTGTGAATCTCCCATTTTTTCCCGCAACCAGGCTTGGGTTCCAGAAGAAATGGGTCTCAGGTCTTGACTTTGGACGGATAAGCCCTTTCTCACAGTACTCTTTCCTCTGCCTTCTGAGACTCAGTTTGTCACTGCTAAGAAATGAATTAACCTTTCAATTTTCTCTGTACCCAGTCTTTAACTCTGGTAACTGGCTCCCTTGAGTTACAAATTGTCCTGCATTGAAGCTAGAAAACCCCTTTGCTCTGGTATTCAATCTGTCTACCCTCGCTAACCTCTGAACAGCAGACCGTGGCTTCCCTTTTATCTTCTTTTTCACACTTTGTTTCTCTTGAACACTGGGAAAAACCTTATGTCTCCATGCTTGAGTATAACACTCTCCAAAATGGGTTCCCTCGCTTCACTTATTTATTCAGCAACCTAGTACACTGTGTCTGGCAGATGGGCTCTCTCTCTTTTCCAGGCTTTGTGGGCCTCTGTTCACCCTTCTGGGAAAAGGTCTTAAGAAATGAGATATAACTAAACGTGGAGAAAGTGGAAAAATTAATAGATTTTAAAAAACAGCAATGATGATGAAAAGGAAGTTTTCTAAGAAAATAAAATCACCAAAATTAGTTTTAAAAACAGCTATTGACCATGGATACTAATAGCCACACAAAAACATAGTTCCCAAAAGGAAGAGAGACGGAAAAAATTTTGAAGAATAAATAGCAGAAAACCTTTCAAACTTAATGAAAACAATAAACACAGATCCAAGAAGCTCAATGAACTGCACGCACAAGAAAAATGAACAAAATTACATCAGAGCATATTGTAACCAAATTGTTCAAAACCACTGAAAAACAGAAATATCTTAAAAGCAACAAGAGAAAAAGACATTTTACATATGGAAGAACAAAGATGTGGATGACATCAAATTTCTCAAAAGAAGTGATGCAACTGAGAAGACAGTGGGATAATTTTTAATGTTTAAAAATACTGAAACTCACAGGAATTGGGTTGACGCTGAGGTGCCAAGTCCGTGCTTGATTTACGCATATTGATAAAAGGATCCGGCTGGGGAGTGTCAGTGGGCACTCTGTTCGTCTGGGATACTATAGAAATAAAAATTATACACTTGAAAATATTTTCAATCAGTTTTGGCTAAAATGAAAATTAAAGAAAGGAACCATAGTCTCATTTAACTATTAGATAAGGAAAAATTAAAGACACATTTATATCCTTATGCATGTATTTTCTCAATAATATAACTAAAAATATTTGACATTTTAAGTGTTAGTTCTTGGAAGTGGGAAGGGATTAGGAACTTCAGTCTTAATAAGATGTAATCACATATTACTCCAGTATTGTAAAACAGCATGCATTTATAATTTAAAAAATTAAAATAATTCTAATGGGCTTCATTTTTCCCATTTTCCCTAAGGAACAATATTTCTGCCTTTGCAAAGGAGTTTTTCTTGATTTCTCTTTCCTTATGCTTTAGTCCATCTGTCCTATAAAAAAAATTCTCACTTGCCCTGTATCTTGTGTTCTCATTTTATCTATCGTAATCTGGATTAACCATGGGCCAAAGGCACATGACCTTGATTGGAAATTTATAAGTCCCCTTTTTTATGATGGGAAGACTTCTTAAATATAAGAAACAAATTCAATAGCTGCTTTAAAACAAATACAAAATATAATTAAAGGGTCCCTCTATGAGAGAGGGCAATGTAGGGAAGGCAAAGGAGAATTATACCCACTGGGATTGGCTGGATGCTGTGGTATTGAGTTCAGGTTGGAATCACCCATGTTGACAAAAGGGTCAGGCTGGGGATTCTCCGGGGCGATTCTGTTCATCGGAGACTCTGAAATATGAGATGAAAAGCCTATGAGAGAAGGGGTGTTGGAGAGGTCATTATTTTTCTCTGGAAAGCAATGTTTTCATGGGGCCCAGATTTGAGGTTAACCCCCAGAAATATCTACCTCAGCTGGAAAATGATTCATATTTCATATCACAGGAAAAGACTTCAGATGCATTAGTTAAAAATGAAATTTTGGGAATATCAAAAGAAATTGGGTGTGGATATCTTTGTGGCTCAGGGTAGGGAAATATTTCCTTAACGAGATTGTTGAAGCACAAGCTATACATGAAAAGATGGATAGATAAGGTAATTAAGCTAGATTACATGACTGGATTGCTCATCAGAAGCCATGGAGCATACAGTGGAACAAAATTTTAAAATGCTGAAAGAAAACAACTGTCAACCCGAAATTCTACATCCAGGGAAAATATCCTTCAAGAATGAAAGTGAAATGCAGACATTCTCAGGTGAAGGAAAACTATAAGAGTACATGACCAGTGGGCCTGTCCTATAAGAAGTGCTGAATGAATTTCTTCAGGCTGAAGGGAAATGATACAAGAGGAAAATATAGAACTTCAGCATGAAGAGCTACAGCACTGGCAAATATCTTGTTGACTATGACAGACTGGTTTTCTCTTAAGATACTTAAAATATACATGAATAGTAAGAGCAAAAATGTTCACTGAAAAAAATTTTATTTTTACTTTTTATTTCGAGATCTTTAGATTCACGGGCAATAGCCAAGGGGAAAAAAGTTCAGGGAGGTCTATTGCCCCACACCCCCCCAGTGGAAACATCTGGCACAACTGTAGCGCTTTACCAAACCCAGGAAGAATGACATTGTTTATAAACAAGATGCTTGACTTGAAAGGAAAACTGAGATTCATTTCTTTAAAAAGAGTAATTTATCCCTACTTAAAGACAGATTGCCCCACATGTAATAGCTATGTACAAAAAGTTACAAATTTGTCCTGGTTTTACAGTGATAAATGGAAAACATTAAAATACTCCAATTAGGATGTCAAATGGTATAACCCCTGTGGAAGGCAGTTTGGCAATTCCTCAGAAAGCTAAAGTATAGAATTGCCGTATGACCTGACAATACCATTGCTAGGTACCTACTCAGAGGACAAACGGACATTTGCACACCAATGTTTATAGCAGCATTATTTACAATTGGCCAGAGATGGAAACAGCCCAAATGTCCATCAATAGATGAGCGGCTAAATAAGCTGTGGTATATGGAATACTATGCAGCTGTAAGTCAGAATAAAGTTATGAAGTATGTAACAACACGGATGGACCTTAAGGACAGTATGCTGAGTGAGATTACCTGGAAACAAAAGGACAAATACTGTATGGTCTCACTGATATGAACTAAAATTAATGAATGGACTTGGATAATTTCAGTTAAAAACAGAGGCCATGAGGAGATAGAAATAAGGTAGATATTGGGTAATTGGAACTGAAGGGATACAGATTGTGCAAGGGGACTGATTGTAAAAGTTCAGAAATGGATAGCACAATACTAACTAACTGTAATACAATAATGTTAGAACACTGAATGAAGCTGAATGTGAGAATGATAGAGGGAGGAGGGCTGGGGGCACAAATGAAATCAGAAAGAAAGATAGACGATAAAGACTGAGATGGTATAATCTAGGAATGCCTAGAGTGTATAATGATAGTGACTAAATGTACAAATTTAAAAATGCTTTGCATGAGGAAGAACAAAGGAATATCAGTAATGCAGGGTGTTGAAAATAGATGGTAATTCATATTTAAAAATTTTAACTTATGGGTGAGATTAAAGCAAAAAATGTTTATTTGGTACAAAACTTATATTTCAACTAGTGTATTAACTAATATAACTTATGTGGACAGCTTAATTGAACACCATAAGTACATGGAACCTTGGGTAAGACATGAGATTTTGTAGGTTTGTCCAGAGTGATGCCCCGATAAATCCCAGAAGGATTTGAACAGTGAATAAAAAAGTATTTGCGAAGTCCCCTTGAGGGAATGGTGAGAAAAGGGGAAAATTCAACTTCCCCAAGTGGAGAATTCTTGATATTCTCACAAATAGTGGGGACAACCAAAGCAGTAGGCTGAGCCCCCAATCTTGGGGTTTGTTCATATCAATTTAACCCCACAAAGGATAGGTTAAGCCTACTTAAAATTAGGCCGAAGAGTCACCCCCAAGAGAACCTCTTTTGTTTTGCTCAGATGTATCCTCTCTCAGCCAACACAGCAAGCAAACTCACTGCCCTCCCCCTCTTTACATAGGACATGACTCCCAGGATTATGGACCTTCTGGCAATGTGGTACAGAAATACTAGAATGACCTGGGACTTAGCACCAAGGGATCGAGAAAACCTTCTCTATCGGAAGGGGGAAGAGAGAAATGAGACAAAATAAAGTATCAATGGCTGAGAGATTCCAACAGAGTTGAGAGATTATCCTGGAGGTCATTCTTATGCATTAAATAGATATCACCTTTTTAGTTAAGGCATAACAGAGAGGCTGGAGGGAACTGCCTGAAAATGTAGAGCTGTGTTCCAGTAGCCATGTCTCTTGAAGATGATTATATAATAATATAGCTTTCACAGTGTGACTGTGTGATTGTGAAAACCTTGTGTCTGATGCTTTCTTTATCTACCTTATGGACAGATGAGTAAAATATATGGATTAAAAATAAATGAATAATGGGGGGAACAAATGTTAAAATAAATTTAGTACATTGAAATGCTACTGATCAAAGAAAGGGAGGGTTAAGGGGTATGGTGTATATGAATTTTTTTCTGTTTTCTTTTTATTTATTTTTCTGAATTGATGCAAATGTTCTAAGAAAGGATCATGATGATGAATATACAACTTTGCGATGGAAAAAAAAGAATGTTCATATTGTATGTTGATTGGTTTTATTAATAAAAATTTAAAAAATTCTCCAATTAGATATGAAAGGATTTTTTATGTTGTTGGTTTTTGATAAACAATGAGGGCAAAATAACTTACTGGAATATAAAGAGCTGAATGAGCATGCCACTAATGGAGAAAGGGAGTACTTTCACAGAACCAGTATTAGTCCCCATTCCATCTCCATTTGATAGTGATGAACATTTATTAAAGAAAAAAAAAGCCTTAGGCTTGTGCACATACACCAGTTATCTTAAGTACAATAAAATGGGAGAAGGTAAATCAATTTTATCACATGGGTAGTATTTTGGTTTGCTAAAGCTTCTGGAATGCAACATACCAGAAATGGATTGGCTTTTACAAAGGAGATTTCTTAGGTTACAGATTTACAGTTCTAAGACCATGAAAGTGTCCCAATTAACGTCAACAAGATAATACCTGGACTCTGAAGAAAGGCTGCTGACATCTGGGGCACCCATCAGCTGGGAAGGCACATGGCTGCCCCCTGCTGGTCCTTCCTCCTGATTCCAGTTCCCTTGCATTCAGCTTCTGATTCCAGTGGCTTCTCTCTGTGTCCTGCAGGTCTTCTCTTAGTGTCTCCAGGGCATTTCTCTAAGCTTCAGTGGGTCCTCTCATAGCTTCTCCAGGGCAAAATCTGGATTTTGTCTCTTAACTTTCCTTGGCTCCTTTCAGGTTCTGGCTCTTTCAGTTTCTATGGGTCCTTGCTTAGCATCTCCTGGAGATTTCTAAGTTCTCTCTCTCTGTGAGCTCTCTTAAAGGATTCCAGTAAGTAGATTAAGACTCATCTTGAGTAGGTTAGGTAACATCTCCATGCAACAAAAGTAATCAAAAGGCCCCACCCAACAATAGGTCTGCCCCCACATGATCAGATTTAAAAACATGGCTTTTCTGGGGTGCAAAACAATTTCAAGGCCAGCACATGTAGCTTCATGTAATCACCACAACAGTCAAGATACAGAACTGTAGTGATCAATGAGAGGGAGGGGTAAGGGGTATGGTATGTATGATCTTTTTTTTTTTTCTGTTTTTGTTTTATTACTTTTTATGTTGTTTTTATTTATTAGAAAAATTTAACAAATGAACTAAAACATCAACATATATAATCAGTAGTTCACAATATCACTTAGTTGCATATTCATCATTTCTTAGAACATTTGCATCAATTCAGAAAAAGAAATAAAAAGACAACAGAAAATGAAATAAAACGAAAACAGAAAAAAAGATTATTCATACCATACCCTTTACCCCTCGCTTTCATTAGCATTTCATACTAAATTTATTTTAACATTTGTTCCCCCATTATATATTTTTATTCCATATGTTCTACTCTTTTCTTGACAAGGTAGATATAAGGAGCGTCAGACACAAGGTTTTCACAATCACACAGTCACATTGTGAAAGCTGTATCATTATTCTATCATCCTCAAGAAACATGGCTCCTGGAACACAGCTCTACATTTTCAGGCAGTTCCCTCCAGCCTCTCTGCTACATCTTGAATAACAAGGTGATATCTAGTTAATTAACCGCCAGGATAACCTCTGGACTCTGTTTGGAATCTCTCAGCCATTGACACTTTTTCTCATTTCACTCTTCCCCCTTTTGGTCGAGAAGGTTTTCTCAATCCCTTGATGCTGAGTCTCAGCTCATTCTCGGATTTCTGTCCCACGCTGCCAGAAAGATCCACACCCCTGGGAGTCATGTCCCACGTAGACAGGGGGAGGGTGGTAAGTTTGCTTGTTGTGTTGGCTGGAGAGAGAGGCCACACCTGAGCAACAAAAGAGGCTCTCTTGGGGGTGACTCTTAGGCCTAAATTTTAAGTAAACTTGACCTATCCTTTGTGGGGTTAAGTTTCATATGAGCAAACCCCAAGACTGGGGGGCTCAGCCTATAGCTTTGGTTGTCCACACTGCTTGTGAGAATATCAAGAATTCAACTTGGAGAAGTTGAATTTCTCCCCGTTTTATGTTGTCTTTTTATTTCTTTTTCTGAATTGATGCAAATGTTCTAAGAAATAATCATGATGAAGAATATGCAACTATGTGATGATATTGTGAATTACTGATTATATATGTAGAATGGAATGATCATATATTAAGAATGTTTTTGTTCATTTGTTACAACTTTATGATGATATCGTGAATTGCTGAGTGTATGTGTACAGCGGAATGAGCATGTGTTGGAACGTTTGTGTTTCTTTCTTGTAATTTTTTTAATGAAAAATTAAAAAAAACAAATACAAAGACAAACAAAAAGAATGTGAAAAAAAAAGATAAAGAACGGTTCCATCACCATCGGACTCTCTCATGCTATGCCCCTTTATAGCCACACACACTCTTGACAAATTCCTAACTCATGGCAATCACTCATCTGTCTTCACCTCTATAGTTTCGTTATTTCAAGAATGCTATATAAATGGAATCATACAATAGGTAATCCTCTTTTTTTTTTCAAAGTAAAGAAAAAGCTTTATTGGGGAAGAATCAAAGGGAAGCCACTGACCCAGAGGTCTGTAGGATTTGGAAAAGTGGCCTTGGCTCCCCTCTTAGGGGGCTGCATTTTAAAGAAAAAATCACGCCAGTGAGGCTGAGCTAACAAAAAGTCTTGTTGACTTAGGAATGATAAGTCGTTGAGGCATCAGAGGACTCTTCTTTGATCTGCACTGGCAGGTATCGGGCAGAGTGAGGCACTGTTAGGGAAGGGTGTTATCAGCAGAAATAGATTATGACCCTATTTCTAGTTCTGTGGGATATCTTCATTTGCCACCTGCAGGATACAGCACCAGCCAATAGTTAATCCATATGTGGATTCCTGGACCTGCTAAGGAAACTGAAGGTGGGGGGTGGGGGTAATCTGTTCTGATACCTGACAATGTTATCAGGGGATAGGTAATCTTTTGAGATTGATTTTTTCATTTAATATAATTTTCTTGAGATCCACTCAAGTTGTTGAATGTAATGATAGTTTTTTCTCCTTTATTGCCAAACAATACTTCATGGTATAGATGTACCACCATTTGTTTAATTATTCACCCACTGAAGGACATTTGAGTTGTTTCTACTTTTTGATTATTATGAATAGAGCTACTGGAAACATTTGTGTGTGGGTTTTTGAGTGAACATAAGTTTTCTTTTCACTGAGATAAATAGAGTACAGTTTCTGAGTGGTATGTTAAGTGTATATTTAGGGTTTTTTGGGTTTTTTTTTGGCATGGGCAGACTCCAGGAATCGAACCTGGGTCTCCAGCGTGGCAGGTGAGAATTCTGCCACCGAGCCACCACATTGCCCTATATATAGTTTTAAAAGAAACTGTCACTTCCAGGCCAAGATGGCAGCTTAGAAACGTGTGCATTTTAGTTCGTCCTCCAGAACAACTAGTAAATAACCAGAAACAGTACAGAACAGCTCCTGGGGCCACGTCAGTGACCAGACACACAGCGTACCCCAGTCTGGACCAGCTGGACCGGCAGTGAGCCCCCCCAGAACCGTGAGTTCCCCAAGCCAAGGCAGCCGGCACCCCTCCCCCATGGTGGCTTCCCAGAGGGGAAAGGAAAGGGACTTTACCAGCAGCGGGGGCTAAGCCCAACCAAAAGACAATTGTGGAATTAATTAACAAATTCTGACTACTAAAAATAGGCCCCCAGCTCAGGTGAACCTGGTCAAAGTGGAGGTCACTCATTTTTGCCCTGGCAACAAGGGGGAAGGGCTGATGGTAAAAAGAAAAAAAGAAAAGGAAACAGGTTTTTGTGGCTGTGTTTCTACAAAGGCTTGACTGCCTTTGGATACAGCAGCAGGGCTCCTCAGGCTGCAACTGCCCCAGGCATAGGCAGAAAAAACTCGTTTTGAGGGCTTGTCTGGAACCTGTGCCTTCCCCAGGGGAGGAGTGAAGCCCAACTCAGGTGGAATCCCTCTCTCCAGGAATTCAGACACCAGGGCTTGGTAATTTGAAGCCATTAAAACCAGCCTACAACCTCTCCTCTGTTTCCACCACACCCCCAGCCAAAGTTAAAGGTACTGCAGCATCTTATGCTAGTGGGACCTGCAGGCAGACAAGCACCACATACTGGGCAGGGTAAGAAAAACAGAGCCCAGAGACTTCACAGGAAAGTCTATCAACCTGCTGGGTCTCACCCTCAGGAAAAACCAACACAGGTGAATCTTTCCTCCTCATAGGAGGCCAGTTTGGTCTGGGAAAATCCAGCTGGGATATATAATACCTATGTAGACCCTCCTCAGGGTGGGGGGTGGGTGCGGGAAGGCACCATACAAGCAGGGCAAGAAACAAGAAAACAAGATCTGAAAAATTCTCCTATGTTAAACAAAACCTAAGCTAGAGGTCCAGAAAAAGCTGAACTGAATGTCAAAGAACAGAGAGACAACAAATTCATCCAGCAAGAAAACCCTGGGTAAAAGAAGTACAAGCAATCTCCAGAATAAACTAATTAAGGTAATTAAATGCCTAGAC
>PVIY010064534.1:0-10119 GCA_004026745.1 Myrmecophaga tridactyla
GAAGAAATATAGAAACATAAAGAGTGTAGGAAATAAGGAGATATCTGTGTGAATGAGACAATGGGAATGACAAGCTAGATTTTAGGAAATTCATCTTTGAAGTGATTTGCATGCAAAACCAGAGAAAATATTAGTAAACAGTTGCTAATTGGCTTGTGAGTGAGGAGACTGTGACTGTGAATGTGACTGAAGAATTCCAATTGTTATTCATTTATTAGACTCTGTGGCCAAATGCAGAGTAGATACAAGAAGGAGAAGAATCAAAGAAAGTTACATTTGTTGAAAGGTAAATGGAAAGCTAGATTTTGCAGTTTATCATTCATGTGACTAGCAGGAAATACTAGGGAATGTATCTGTAATAGAATCCAATTTCTTATACAAAGAGTAATAAAAATATGAGAAAAAATAGGTTTCTTTTCAGGCTTCACATAATGGCACCCAGAGCAGAGACACAAGAAAATTAATGGAGTTATTTTCATGAATCCAGATTTTCTGGGATGTTGAGAACAGCCTGAAGGATACAAAAGAAAAATATATATTAGTTGATGGCTAGAGAGTCTAGTGAAATCAGCTGACTTAGGGCATGGCATAATTAAGATTCATCCATATTGTTTATAGAGTTCAGTACAAGAGGTACACAGTTAATTCTATCAATTTTGCCAGTATGTCATTAAATAGTTATGATTTGAATATTAATATCATGCTCCAAATCAACATTATACAAAGCATACCCTTTACAGAAACTTTAATTGTACTTCAGAAACAAAAATATATAGAAAAGAAAAAAACAATAGGAAATGTATATTTAGACATTCTGTATATCTGTGTTGTTTTATTAAGGGTTTTTTTCAAAGAGTGGAAAGTTAATATTTAGTTCCTATTGTCTGAAAGGGCTTTAATATGATATGCACTCTAGGAAACAGGAGCTGGAAAGAGGAAATACATGTCAAAAATCATGTTATAATATAACACCTTGACTTGAGAAGTTTCAAATACTACTTTTCTAGGACAGGATTCAATGATATTCTCTTTTTAACTCCACTGAAACAGTTTATCAGCAATAAACAAACATCATCCTCTGTGGGAGGACTGCCTTTTTACATCTAGTCACCCCTTCTCTCCACTCATCCCTTCTCCATCATTAAATATTATTGATTGTGACAAAAATATTTAGGAAGCATACTTGCTGGAAATTGAGACTCAGATTTTCACATTTGGGTTATTTTGAAAAAGAGCTTAATGTATTCAATGTATGTTTGTGAGTGAAGGGATGACTTACAGAATGGGCCAATTCATACAAGATTTCTTTTGAAAAGAAATATAGATGTTCTATCTGTAATCTGATAATCATATGTAGAGATAAAATGTAATTAATTTGAATATCAGAAAAATTCTTCTACAAGGTATTTTGACCACATATTCACACTATTTCTGAAAACCCTCTCAGAAAATATTGAAACAAAATGATTTTCCTTTATACCTGCTTGCTTCACAACATTTTAAGTCTTTTAAAAGAAGAAACCTAGACATCATCACAAATTCCTTCAAATCCTAAGATAAAACAATGCAATAAGTTAAGAAGCAGACCCTGTGGGTTTCAGGTGCCTGTATTGGATCAATTGAAAATAAGAAAGATAAAAATGTATTCCTTCTTTTAGACTTACCTATTATTTATGTAAATTCAAATTTCTGACCTACATTATTTTCCTTCCCTGAAAAACTTCTATTCACATTTTTACATAGCAAATTCACTGGTAAAGAATTCCCCCATTTCTTATTCTGATAAAATATTTCTGCTTCACTTTTTTTGAACTTGAATATCCATTACTATGAAATTTTTAACAAAGCTATGTGAAGATGTGAGGAGGTTGAATGATGGCATTGCATTATCCTTCATAAACATGTGAGCTTAATTATAAAGTTCAAAGTTCCCATTTCCCCACATGAGAAACAGTGTAATTATCAATTATAAATTAGTACAGGAAAAGACCTGTCCTTTTCATGATGGTAGTAAAGATCCACCATTTTCATTCCTAGTCTTCTGCAAATTTGTATGCTGGGGCTGTTTTCACTTCTAGGGGGTCATACAAAAATTCATAAAATTTCTTTTGGGGAAAAATGCACTAAATCAGATTCTCATAGATTTTCTCTTCTTCTTTGGCTTTGCCAAAGAGCATTCTGCCTGTCCTTTAGAGGAGCAGTTCTTTGTGTTTGCATGAATTAATATATGGATTTAAGGCACTCTGGAAATTGGATACTTCCTCCAATTTCAATATACTTCCATACTCTTACTCCTTTTAATCACAGTTTTGTTGATGCTACTCTTTCTAGAAAAAAAATTCTAGTATATGTAATGATACTGCCTGATTCTAGATTCTGGCAAATTTTTTGCACTTAAATGTACAGTTCTCCAAAGTTCAAGTATTTTTCTTTTAATTAAATATTAATTTTTATTTCTTTCCTAGGTCCTTATGCCAGTATTAAATAACATTTGAAAGGAGATTTTATGTAAATCCATTTCTAAAGTATGTTTATTTTTCCATGTTTGTCTACATCCATGATAAACACATGCATGTTGGAATATTAAGATAACAGTGAGACATAATTTTCTGTTCTACATGTTTCAGTTTGCACTCAAATTTATTTCCTGACACACAAATATTTCTGTTTAGAAATATGTAAAAGTAGGACTTGAAAATTTATATTTTTCAGCAATGAGTTTTGTTTCTTCCATATAATCAAAAAATGCTCTATTGAGCTGAATCTCATTTCACATTCTGATAAAGTTTTTCATTCAATATTCCCAGATCACATCACAATCATATATTGTTTTACTACATATTTTCAATCATGTAACTATTTTCAAAATTCTGGATAATATGCTGAATTTGATACCTATAAATACATTTATTTTCTGTCTGAGATATCTGATGTTATATTCAGCTGATATTTTACCTATTTCACATTTCATCAGTGAAGGAATATTAATGCTCCTAGGAAATGAATGCTCCATAAAGATTCCTTCATTTATGATCCCAAGGGCATTTTAAGTAATGTGAATTCCTACATATTCTGCAAATATTGATGCATGGATAAATGATATCTCATGTATTTTGTTGAATAACTTTTCTAGCAAATATTATCTGGCACTCCTCCTAGGGGCTTTGTGCCTTTAATAAAGACTTTTCATAATTAATTATTGTTTGTCCTATAATTAATTTACTTGCACACTAAGGTTTGTACTTGACTAATTGATTATACACATGGATTATAAGCTTAGTGTTTCCCTCCTGAATTGTTCACTCATTTCCTTTAAAGGATAATATAAACTAAGGCATTTGACAATGATTACAGATATGGAATTTCCTGGTTATCTGAGAATATAGATGAAGATTCTTCACTCATTTTATATAATTTTGTATATCATCAACCCATCAATATAAAGTATTTCTATACATATGAAATTTGCATGGATTATTTTCAATATGAATTCACTTAGAAAAACTGAAGTAGTTGGGATTAAAATCCCAATTTGTTGATTGCAAGCAGTATTTGTTCAGTTTGAGCGCTGTGGTTTGGTTAAGATTAATTATGTGGCTGTAATCTCTTCTATATATAGAACATTCTTACTGAGTGTTATCTTATCATCTAAAGTCAGTGTATTGACTGATACATTTCCCACTTACATGTCTTTTAGTGGGATTCACTCCAGTTTAAATTCTCTCATGTTGTCTAGGTTTACAAAAATAAATTTAAGGTTTTCCCTTTTATACAAAGACAGAAACATCATTTCTTTCAAGTGTGAGTCCTCTTCTGTCATCTAAGGCTAGAATGAGTGAAAGATTTCCCACATAGGACACGTTCACGTAGTTTCTACTTAATGTGAATTATTTCAAGTTTTCTAATGTCAGAACAATTGCAGCAGACTTTCCTACATACATGACATTCATCAATTTTCTCTCCAGTGTGAGGGTTCTCATGTCATCTAACATTAGAACACCAGGTGTAAGCATTCTTACATAATGACATTCAGAGGGTTTCTCTCTAGTATGAGTCCTCTCATGTTGTTTAAGGACAGAACAACTGGTGAAGGCTTTCTGACATAGATGCCATTCATAGGATTTCTCCCCACTGTGTGTTCTCTCATTGACTCTAAGGTGAGAATATATTGTGTATGCTTGACAAATAGATGGCATTTATAGGGTTTCTATCTAGTGTGAGTCTTCTCTAGTTGTTTAAGGCTAGAAAAAGGGTGAAGACTTTCCTACATAAGTAGGTTCATATTGTTTCTCTCCTTTGTGAATTATTTCATGTTGTCTTAGATAAGAATGTTGAGTGAATGCTTCCTGCATAGATGACATTCATCCAGATTCTTTCCACTGTAAATTTTTTCATATAACCTAAGGATAGAAGACTAAGTGAAGGTTTTCATACAAAAATGGCATTGATACAGTTTCTCCCTAGTGTGAGTACTCTCATGTTGTCTAAGGCCAGAGAAATTGGTGAAGTCATTCCCAATGACATGAATTGCATTCATAAGATTTCTCTTCAGTGTGTAACCTCTCACATCATTCAAGGTGAGTGAAGTGCATGGGATTCATAGGTTTTCTCTCCTTTGTGAATTCTCTAATATCATCTGAGGTAAGAACAATGAGTGAAGACTTTCCCACATCGATGACATTCATAGGTTTTCTCTCCAATGTTGGATCTATTGTTTCACCTAAGGACAGAGATTTGAGTAAAGGTTTTACCACACATATTATCTTCATGTGATTTACTTCTTGTGTGAACCACTTATGGTGAGTAAAAGATAAGTGTTCACTGAGAGCTTTCCTAAAATGTTTCCTGAGTAGAGTTTCTTCTCTTATGAATTAACATATGTTGAAAACATATGGATGTGTCTGAATTTTTCTTCCAAATCATTACACTTAAAGGTATTCTTTGGAAATTAAGATCTCAGTAACAAGTCAGATGAATATTTTCTGCAGATATTTCATATGTGTGCATTTTCTGTTCCCTACATGCACTGTCTGAATTCTTCTTTTGGAGAAATATTTTTGCTTCTCTCAACAGTTCCACTCATTGCTCCTCTTGGGAAAGAATGTCTTAATCACAGACCTGAAATCCCACTGAAACCAGATGACTGATGATTTCTGCCATTACCTCTCTGAATAGCTTTCTTTGAAATATGTCTAGAAGAACCCATTCTTCTTTGGGCAAATTTGTACTGAAGAATATCCACAGAGTCAGTGAACATTAAAGAATTGTCCCAAAGTGATTGGTGCCTCATGGGGTGCATTCCAAAAATGTGTCTGGGGAGGTCTGAAGCTGCAGTAGATAATGACTTAGAACACTGAGCACACAAGGCAAGAAGCATCTGGCTCTCTTGGCTTAGCACACCTTTTCCTTGACCACTGATATGTGTTCACATTCTTTGATACCAGTGACTAATCCCCAGAGAGATACTCTTCAGCAGATTCAAAATTGAAGCTCCAGAAAGTTTGAATCAGCTAAAGGAGCACCATGATATTCTTCTCTCAAAGTCCCCACTCCTCTGTCCACAAAAACCCTGGATAATGTGTTTTTCTTCCCATTACCTCCCATCTGGGAAAGCCCTCTCTCTCATTTCTTTTCTTTTTCTTTTTTTTTTTAGTGTGTGTCCTTCACTTTTTTCTTTCTTTCTTTCTTTTTCTTTTTGCATGGGCAGGCACTGGGAATCAAACCCAAGTCTCCAGTATGGCAAGCAAAAACTCTGCCACTGAGTGACCATGACCCACCCTGGTGACCTTCACTTTTGAAAGCTAGTTTACTGGATGTATAGTTGAAGGTCATATTTTGTTTTCTTTTGTTTTTACTTTTTACACATTAAATATTTCACTTCTCTTCTTGCTTTCATGGTTTCTGATGAGAATTCTGAAGTAATTCTCTTATTTGATACTAGATAAGAGTTGATTTTTCCCTTTCATATTCTGAAGAGCAAATATGATATGCAGAGGTGAAACTGTTGTTCATTCAGCCTTGATTTTCTTTCACTTTTTTGGCATTTATTCTGCTTAGATGGTATCTGAGATTAAGGGAACTGTGGTTTGGTTCCTTTTATTAATTTTGGAGAATTATAGACAAATATTTCTTCTGCTTTTTTCATTTTCATCTTCTTCACACATTCTAATTAAACACATATGGCTTTGGAAGATGGTCCACCCTTCTTGGAAATTCTGCTCATTTTTTCCCAGTATGTTTTATTTTTTGCATTTCAGCTTAGGAGTTTTCCTTTTCTCTAACTTAAAATTCGTTGATTCTTTTTCAGACTTGTCCATTCTAATGGATAGTCCACTAAAGCAAGTTTTTATTCCTAGCATTTACTTCTGAATTTTCCTCAGAATTTCTATTTCTCTGCTTGCTTTGCTTAGCTGCTCTTGCTTGTTTTCTACATTTTAATTATAGCCCTTGATATATTAATGACAGTTATTATAATCCCTTGTCTCATAGCTCCAAAGTCCTCTGTGATATCAGAGTCTGGACTTGAAACTTACTCTACTTCTTCAAACAATCATCCTTATTGCCCTTTGGCATGCTTTCTAATTTATTGCTGAAAGGTGGACATATTACATATGCTGTAATGAGAACTGAGGTAATAAAGCATTTTGTTTTAGTTTCTAAAGATGCCAGAACACAATATGAAAGAAATGGACTGGCTTTTTAAAAGGGGAATTTATAAAGTTGCAAGTTTAAAGATCTAAGGCCATAGAATGTCCAAACAGAGGCATCCAAGAATGATACCTTAACTGCAAAGAAAGGGCTGATGAAGTATGGGTTTTTTCTCTCAGCTGGGAAAGCACATGGCAATGTCTCCTAGGTTTCTCTCCTCATTTTATAAGTCTTCCTTGGTGGTGTTTTCCTTGTACATCTCCAAAGGTCTCTGACTGTTCAGGCTCTGTCAGCACTTGACTTATAAATCCCCCCAAAATATTAGAGAAAACAAAATTACAGACCAGTTCAATTATGAATATAAATGCAAAACTCTTAAAATATTACCCCAAAATAAAGACATGTATTAAAAAATAAGATAAAACAGTATGATTGATCTGGGTTAATTTGGAAACTAAAGAGATGATCTGAAATATGTACACATCATTACACTGGAGTAAATTATGGGAATTCTAATTTCAATAAATATTTGTATATATCTGCCATGTCCAAAAGCAATTTGGAAATCACTGACATAGTTTTAACCTGAATCTAGTCATCATTGTTCTTGTGAGTTATGCATGTGCCTATAGAGGTGATTTCCATTAATTCCAAAAACAGAACTTAAGTACATTTGTGAAATATTATTCCATGTGTAATGGACAAATTTTTAAGAATGGAAATCTAATATTTTAACTTTTGTATGCAGCAGATTGAGAACTCAAAACACACACACAGACAGACATACACACACACACACACACAAGCACACACACAGGATTAGGTCCCCAAACAAGGAACCTGATTCAAAGATGTTTTTGCATGTGATTACTGAGGATCTAATATTGCAAGAAACTGGAGAGCAGATAGTAAGATAGGATGGAAAGATGTCAGTCAAGGGTGTGATTTTAAGGAAAATGCAATTTTAATCTGATTCTGCTCTGGCACTCTTCCTTGCAACTATCACCACAGATTGTATCTGAATCCCAATGTGAGAGTTGGCTTTCATAGTCCTGTGTAGGTATGTTATATTGCCTAAGGAAAACTGGGAGAGTGATGGTACATAAAATGTCTCTAGCACCCTTAGGTAATCCTTGAAAATATTCAAAGTCACAGTCATTGCTGGAAAATAATAGAGAAGTTGGGGTTAGGCTGTATAAAAATGTACAAAGAGGATCTGGCAGATCACTAAGAAGTCTTTGTTAGAGTCAATCACATCTCACATTAATTTGACTCCAACTTGTCACAGCTTCTTCAAGATGGTGGTAGATCACAATATCATGGGAAAACATACTTATAAGAATGGTGCTGAATGCTTAACAGCTTCCACTGCTGTCATGGGTTCTAAGGGCATAACTGGTATTCATCCTCTCCATTCTCAATAATGCATGCTACTCTCACCCTCTGCTTGGACTCTCATGGGCTGGGTGGCTTATGTTTTAGATTGTCCCTGACTCTCACTTTAAAGTGGTCTGAGCCCCTGATTGCCATGGCCTTATCAAGGAGGTTGCTAAGGGCTGCTTTTAGCTCTTAGAGTCACTCTTATGTGCCTGAGTTCATTAGAAAATATCCCCTTCTAACTTAAAGTCCAGCAACTGAATGTCTCGCTCTTGTAGAGTCATTCTCATGCATCAAAATTCTTTTCCACTAAAAGCCCAGCCATTACTCCTTTTTAATTGAACCTTTTATTTTGAGATGATTGCATCTTCTCTTGAAGTTGTAAAAATACTG
The DNA here is from genome assembly GCA_004026745.1 of Myrmecophaga tridactyla. Taxonomy (NCBI): domain Eukaryota; kingdom Metazoa; phylum Chordata; class Mammalia; order Pilosa; family Myrmecophagidae; genus Myrmecophaga; species Myrmecophaga tridactyla. Next base: position 8,419 of record PVIY010064534.1, read on the forward strand.
CAAAAAGATCCAATTTGTGATTTACCCAGTTTCATCCAATAGTATTACATGGTAATATGTTTTTATTAGGAATAAGAGGGAGAGATAGAGAATATTTTGCTATATTGGTACCTTCACTACATGTGACTTGACCTAGTGCTATTTGAAGCTGGACCTAGATTAGTTAGAAATGGATATTGCATACAAGAACCACCATTAAAATAACAAAATTTAAAAAACTATAAATGACATGCTAGGAGAAAAGATAAAATTGAATCAATAAAATATACTGTTAAAACCACTGAAAGCATAAAGTGAATATAAACAACAAGTGCAATGGATAGAAAACAGTTAAAAACATGGCAAATATTAGTCTGACATTAGTGGTTAACACTTTAAATGTGAACAGCCTACATTTAAAAATTTAAAAGACAGACTGCCAAAGTGTATTTAAAATACCAACTATATGTGTTCTATAAGACACATACCTTAAATTTCATATCAGGTAGATAAACTGTAAAGGAATGGAGAAAGATATATCATGCTAACACTAATAAAGTTAGAGTAGCTATATAATTTTGATAATGAGTTTTGAGAACATGGAAATTTACCAGTGCATAAGGTTATAGGGTTCAATTCTCCAAGAATATGTATCAATCTTAAATGTGGATGCTCCAGTAATAGAATATCAAAATATGCAAGGCAAAAACTGACAGAACTGCAAAGAAAATAAACAAATCCACTACTATAGCTGGAATCTTAATGCTGCTGTCAGCAATTGATAGATTGAGAAAGCAGAACATTGAGGACCTGAACAGTAAAATCAATCAACTTATTCTGATGAAATTTAAAGAGTATTCCACCCAACAGCAGAAAACACATTCTTCTCAAATGAACAGGGAACATTTTCTAAAATGAACAACACTGAGTAAAAACATGCCTCAACAAATTCAAAAGAATAGAAATCATATAATCTCAGAACACAATTAAGTTGAGCTAGGAAACAATAACAGAAAAATGGCTGGAAAACTCAAAATCTTGGAGAATCAATAAAAGTTCTAAATAATAGATGAGTCAAATAAGTCTCAAGAGAAATTTAACATATTTTGAACTAAAAGAAAATGAAAATGAAACTTAAGATTTGTGGAATGCAGGAAAATCAGTGCTTATAGGGAAATTTTTAGAATTAAATACATATATCAGGAAAAAAGAATCTAAGATTCTTGAAATAACCCTCAAAGCACAAAATACAGATAATTATTTGAAAGTCAATACTGGTCAAAACTCACACAATGAGAAATACATAACCTGATTCTACCTGAATCTGTAATAGAACTTGAATCAATAATTATTAAAGGTACATATGTGCTGCAAAGCTCTCCAAGACCTTCTTAAATGTTTTTGTTACTTAGATTTGCTAAAAGTAAAGACTAAAACATGTGAAAACAGACCTGAAAATGATAAGTAGAATGAGCAAACTCAGAGAGTCATAATGTAGAACATAGGTTTCCTGCAGAGGTGAGTATTAGGATAGGGAATGGGCAGTTAAGTCTTCAAATTCACAGGGTTCCTGTTTGGAATGATAACAATTTATGGCAGTGAAGAATGTTGATGGTAGCATAACACTGTGAATATAATTAATGAGAATTCAAAATATATCTGCATGTGGTTAATAGGAAAAATGTTAGGTTGTATATCAGTAACAAATAAAAATTTAAGAAA
>PVIY010064535.1:0-10119 GCA_004026745.1 Myrmecophaga tridactyla
TTGTGAGAAAATCAAGAATTCAACTTGGGGAAGTTGAATTTTCCCCCTTTCTCACCACATCCTGAAGGGGACTTTGCAAATACTTTTTTATTCACTGTTCAACTTACTCTGGGATTTATCAGGGCATCACTCTGGACAATCCAACAAAATCTCATGCCCTACTCAAGTTTGATGTACTTATGGTGTTCAGTTTTACTCTCCACGTAAGTTAAATAATGCACTAGTCAAAATACAAATTTTGAACGAAATGAACATTTTTTACTTTGGTCTTATATATAAGTTAAAGTTTTAAAATATGAATTACCATTTATTTTCAACATCCTGCAGTAATGACATTCCTTTGTTCTTCCTCATGCAAAAGCATTTTTTAAATTTGTACATTTAGTCACTATCATTATACATTCTAGGCATTCCAAGACTATACCATCTCAGTCTTTATCGTCTTTCTTTCTGATTTCATTTGTGCCCCCAGCCCTCCTCCACCTATCATTCTAACATTCAGCTTCATTCGGTGTTTTAACATAATTGTCTTACAGTTAGGTAGTATTGTGCTATCCATTTTTGAGTTTTTACAATCAATCCTGTTGCACAATTTGTATCCCTTCAGCTCCAGTTACCCAGTATCTTACCCTATTTCTTTCTCCTGATGGTCTCTGTTACCAATGAAATTCTCCAAGTTTATTCACTAATGTTGGTTCATATCAGTGAGACCATACAGTATTTGTCCTTTTGCTTTTGGCTGATCTCACTCATCTTGTCCTTAAGGTCCATCCATGTTGTTACATACTTCATAACTTTATTCTGTCTTAGAGCTGCATAATACTCCATCATATGTATGTATCACAGTTTGTTTAGCCACTCATCTGTTGATGTACATTTTGGCTGTTTCCATCTCTTGACAATTGTAAATAATGCTGCCATATACATTGGTGTGCAAATGTCCGTTTGTGTCCTTGCCCTCATGTCCTCTGAGTAGATACCTAGCAATGGTATTGCCAGGTCATATGGCAATTCTATATTTAGCTTCCTGATGAACCGCCAAACTTCCTTGCACAGCGGTTGTACCATTTGACATTCCCACCAACAGTGGATAAGTGTGCCTCTTTCTCCACATCCTCTCCAGAACTTGTCATTTTCTATTTTATTGATAATTGCCATTTTGGTGGATGTGAGATGATATCTATTTTGGTTTTGATTTGCATTTCCCTAATAGCCAGGGAAGTTGAACATCTTTTCATGTGCCTTTTGGCCATTTGTATTTCCTCTTCTCAGAGGTGTCTGTTCAAATCTTTCGCCCATTTTGTAATTAGGTTGTCTGTCTTTTTGTTGTTGAGTTTAACAATCTCTTTATATATTCTGAATACTAGACCTTTTTCTGATATATCATTTGCAAATATTGTCTCCCATTGTATAGGCTGTCTTTTTACTTTCTTGATGAAGTTCTTTGATGCACAAAAGTGTTTAATTTTGAGGAGCTCCCATTTGTTTATTTCTTTCTTCAATGCTCATGCTTTGTGTATAAGGTCTAGGAAACTGCCTTCTATGATAAGATTTATAAGATATTTCCCTACATTTTCTTCTAACAGTTTTATGATCTTAGATCTAATGTTCAGGTCTTTGATCCACTTTGAGTTGATTTTTGTATAGCATGTGAGATATGGATCCTCCTTCATTCTTTTGCATGTGGAGATCCAGTTCTCTATGTACCATTTATTGAAGAGAGTTCTGTCCCAGGTGAGTTGGTTTGACTGCCTTATCAAAGATCAGTTGTCCATAGATAAGAAGGTCTATGTCAGAACGCTCTATTTAATTCCATTGGTCAGTATATCTATCTTTATGCCAGTACCATGCTGTTTTGACCACTGTAGCTTCATAATATGTCTACAAGTCAGGTAGCGTGAGACCTCTGATTTCATATTTCTTTCTCAGGATACTTCTAGCTATTTGGGGTACCCTGTCCTTCCAGATAAATTTGGTTATTGGTTTTTCTAATTCTGAAAAGTAAGTTTTGGTGATTTTAATTGGTATTGCATTGAATCTGTAAATCAATTTAGGTAGAATTGTCATCTTAACTATTTTTAGTCTTCCAATCCATGAACACAGTATGCCCTTCCATTTATTTAGGTCTTCTGTGTTTAACAATTTCTTGTAGTTTTCTTTGTATAGGTGTTTTCTCTCATTAGTTAAATTCATTCCTAAATATTTTATTCTTTTGGTTGCAATTGTAAGTAGAATTATTTTCTTGATTTCCCCCTCAAATTGTTCATTACTAGTGTATAGAAATCCTACAGATTTTTGAGTGTTGATCTTGTAACCTGCCACTTTGCCATACTAATTTATTAGCTTTCGTAGTTTTGCTGTGGATTTTTCAGGGTTTTCAATATATAATATTGTCTGCAAACAGTGAGAGTTTTACTTCTTCATTTCCAGTTTTGATGCCTTGTATTTCTTTTTCTTGTCTGATTGCTCTGGTAGAACTTCCAACACAATGTAGAATAACAGTGGTGATAGTAGACATCCTTGTCTTGTTCCCGATCTTAGGGGGAAAATTTTCAGTTTTTCCCCATTGAGGATGATGTTAGCCGTTGGTTTTCACATATTCCCTTTATCATTTTGAGGAAATTCCCTTCTATTCCTATTCTTTGAAGTGTTTTCAACAGGAAAGGATGTTGAATTTTGTCAAATGCCTTTTCTGCATCAATCTAGGTGATCATGTGTTTTTTTGCTTTGATTTGTTGATATGGTGCATTACATCAATTGATTTTCTTATATTTGTTTGATCTACTTTGAATTCATTTTTGTATAGGGTATAAGATAGGGGTCCTCTTTCATTATTTTGGCTATTGATAATCCAGTTTTCCCGTGTCTGTTTATTGAAACCCAGTTTCAATGAACAAAACCCCAATTCAGGGAGTTTTTGGTCCCTGTTAAAAATCAGTTGACCATAGATTTGGTGGTCTGTTTCTGCGCCCTCTATTCGATTCCAATGGTCAATACTTCTGTGTTTCTGACAGTATTATGCTGTTTTGGCCATTGTGGCTTAATAAGTTTTAAAGTCAGAAAGTGTTACTCCTCCTAGTTCATTCCTCTTTTTTTAGGATGCTTTTAGCTGTTTGGGTATCTTTCCCTTCCAGATGGATTTGGCAAATAGCTTTTCCAAGTGTTCAATGTAGGTTATTGGAATTTTGATTGGTACTGTGTTTAATCTATAGATCAATTTGGGTAGAATTGACATGTTATGTATATTTAACCTTCCTATCCACGAACAGGGAATGTCTTTCCACCTATGTAAATCTTCTTAGATTTCTTTTAGCAATGCTATGTAGTTTTCTGTGTACTCGTTCTTTATGTCCCTAGTTTAGTTCATTCCCAAGTACTTGATTCTTTTAGTTGTTATTTTGAATGGAATTTTTTTCTTAACTGACTCCGCGGTTAGGTCATTACTTGTGTATAGAAGTGTTACTGATTTTTGCCCAATAATTTTATGTCCTGCCACCTTGTTGAATTTATTGACTTAAATAGCCTTGTTGTAGATTTCTCAGGATTTTCCAAGTATATATCATGTCATCTGCAAATATGAAAGTTTTCTGTCTTCCTTTCTAATTTGGATACCTTTTATTTCTTTGTCCTGCCTGATTGCTCTAGCTAGAACCGTACAATGTTGAATAATAATAATGGTCACAGTGGGCATCCTTTTCTCGTTCCTGATCTTAGGGGGAAAGCTTTCAGTAGCTTTCAGTTTGAGTATGATGCTGACTATCAGTTTTTCATATATGCCCTTAAATATAGTGAAGTTACCTTAGATTCCTACCTTTTTAAATGTTTTTGTCAGAAAAGGATGTTGAATTTTGCTGAATGCTTTTTCAGCATCAATCAAGATGATCATGTGTTCTAGTTTGCTAGCTGCCGGAATGCAATATACCAGAAACGGAATGTCTTTTAAAAGGGGGAATTTAATGAGTTGCTAGTTTACAGTTCTAAGGCCGAGAAAATGTCCCAATTAAAGCAAGTCTATGGAAATCTCCAATCAAAGGTATCCAGGGAAAGATACCTTGGTTCAAGAAGGCCGATGAAGTTCAGAGTTTCTCTCTCAAGTGAGAAGGCACATGGCAAACACAGTCAGGGCTTCTCTCTCGGCTGGAAGGGCACATGGCGAATACGGTATCATCTATTAGCTTTCTCTCCTGGCTTCCTATTTCATGAAGCTCCCTGGGAGGCGTTTTCCTTCTTCATCTCCAAAGGTCACTGGCTGGTGGACTCTCTGCTTCGTGGTGCTGCAGCATTCTTTGCTCTCTCTGAGTCTCTCATTCTCCAAAATGTTTCCGCTTTTATAGGACTTCAGAAACTAATCAAGACCCACTCAAATGGGTGGAGACATGTCGTCACCTAATCCAGTTTAACAACTACTCTTGACTAAATCACATCAACCAGGGAGATGATCTCATTACAGTTTCAAATATACAGTATTGAATAGGGATTATTCTACCTTTATGAAATGGGATTTATATTAAAACGTGGCTTTTCTTAAGGGGCATACTTCCTTTCAAACCAGCACATCATGTGTTATTTCTCTTTTGATTTGTTAGTGTGCTGTAATATATTAATTGAATTTCTTGCATTGAATCTTCCTTGCATTGGTGGTATAAACCCCACTTGGTCGTGGTGTGTAATTCTTTTAATGTGTTGTTGGATTCAATTTGCTAGTATTTTGTTGAAAATATTTACATCTGTGTTCTTTAGGAAGATTGGTCTGTAGTTTTCCTTTCTTATAGCATCTTTACCCTGTTTTTGATATCAAATTGATGTTGGCTTCATAATACCTTTTCTTTTTCTTCGATTTTTTGAAGACGTTTGAGCATAATCGGTGTTAGTTCTGTTTGGAATGTTTGATAAAATTACCCTGTGAAGCCATCTGGCCCTGGATTTTTCTTTGTAGGAAGATTGTTGATCACTGGTTGAGTTTATTTCCTTATGATTGGTTTGTTGAAATCTTCTATTTCTTCTTGAGTCAGTATAGCTTGTTTGTGTTTCTGCAGGAATTTGTTGATTTCATCTAATTTGTCTAGTGTAATGACATACAGTTGTTCATAGTATCCTCTTATGATTTCTTTTATTTCTTTAGAGTCTGTGGTAATGCACCCCCTCTCATTTCTGATTTTCTTTATTTGCACCTCTCTCTTTTTTTTCTTTGTCAGTCTTACTAGTGGCTCATCAGTTTTAATGATTTTCTCATAGAGCCAAGTTTTGGTTTTATTGATTCTTTCTATTGTTCTTTGTTTCCCATTCATTTAACACCCCTTTAATCATTGTTGTTTCTCTTGTTCTACTTGCCTTGGGGTTAGTTTGCTGTTTTTTCTCAAATTCCTCCAGGTGAGTTCCCAAGTCCTCAAGTTTTACTGTTTCTCGTTTTTTTCATATTGGCAGTTAGGGTAATACATTTCCCTCTCAGCACAGCCTTTGCTACATCCCATAAATTCTGATATGTTGTATTCTGTTTTCTTTCTTCTCCAGTTAACTACTGATTTCTCTAGCAATTTCTTCTTTGACCCACTGGTGGTTTAAGATCGTGTTATTCAGTCTCCTTATATTTCTGAAAGTTCTCATTCTTTGGTGGTTATTGAGATCCAGCTTTATTCCATTGTGATCCGAGAAAGTGCTGTGAATAATTTCTATGTTTTTTAAATTTATAAAAACCTGTTTTGTGACCCAGCATATCCTCTATCTTGGAAATATTCCGTGAGCACTAGAGAAGAATGTATATCCTGGTGTTTTGGAGTGTAATGACCTATATATGTCTGTTAGGTCTAATTCATTTATCAAGTTATTTAACTTCTCTGTTTCCTTTTTGATCTTCTGTCTGGTTGTTCTATCTATAGAGGAGAGTGATGTGTTGAAGTCTCCTACATATTATTGTTGAAACATCTATCGCTCCCTTCAGTTTTGCCAATGTCTGTCTCATGTACTTTGAAGCTACTTGATTGGGAGCATAAACATTTATGACTGTTATTTCTTCTTGGTTAATTATCCCTTTTATTAATATATGGTGTCCTTTTTTGTCTCTTGTGATGTCTCTACATTTAAAGTCTATTTTGTCTGATATTAGTATAGTATACCAGGTTTCTTTTTGTTACAGCTTGTGTGAAACATCTTTTTCCATCCTTTCACTTTCAATCTATTTGTATCTTTGTGTTTAAGATGAGTCTCTTTAAGCATCGTATATGTGATCATTTTCCTGAGATCGAATTAAAGTTTTTTCCCTTCTTTTTTTTGCCATTTGCTGTTTTGAGGGTTCAAAATCAATTTTCCTATCCTCCAGTTTGCTTATTCTTTCTTTTGCCTCTTCAGATATGCTGTTGTCTCTAGTATGATTTTTATTTGGTCTACAGCATCTTTAATCTGTGTGATATCTGCTATTTTTCTATTTATTCTTTCAAATTCCTCTTTGTACTCTTCTAATGTCTTTTTGATTGGTCTCTTTTATGTCATTAGCCATCCCATTTATTTTATTTAGTTGATTTATATGAACATCTTTTCTTTTGTTTTTTAAATTTGGTCATTAGGTTGCACTATACCTGTCTGCATCATGAAATGTTTAGTGATCTTCTGCTGTCTAACCAAACATATCTTGTTTATTTTACTTTAGAAATTGATTTCCTTCAGTAGTCTAAAGCCTTGTATTTTTTTGATGGATGTAGAATAGGATGCAGGGTACTGGGTGGGGCACAACAGGGCAGTGATGCATTGCCATACACATAAAGATGCAGGTTACGGATGCTATGCTCATATCTGTGAGCATGGGCGCCCAGCGGCAGTGGAGGATGTGGCTGTGCAGGTGCACCAGTCTGAGGGATGGGGCCCTAGTGGGTGCTGATCTAGGGCTTGGGGCCCTTTGTGTGCAAGCACAGATCTAGGGCAGTTGGTTGGTGTTGCACCTGCATGGACTGGGGGCTCACGTGGCCAAACTGCACAGGTCAGCTCTTTCCCAGACCTGGGGGCTGTGCACATGTGCATATCTGGGAGTGCTGTAAACTGATGTATTCACACACAGAACTGGGGGTGGGGCAGGTAAGCCTGCGTGAATGTATGGGCTGGTGGTGGATGTAGCTTAGGTATAGAGGTAAGTGCCCACAGCCTCTCTGTGCTGGCGACTCCTTACAGGGGTCAGGGACTGTGAGGTAGGTTCCTGAGGTGCAGGATGAGACTGTGCTTGAGCAGGAAAGGTGGGCGAGGGTTTGGCAGGGCAGGCACACTTGGAGTGCAGGAGTGGGGAAGGGTGATGGAGTTCAGGTGCCTGGGGTGTGGGTTGATTCACGGGTTGCAGGGCTGTGCTGGTGAGGGTAGCATGTTCAAGGAACGGCTGGACTTTCTTCCTAGTCCTCGTCTCCCCATCCATGCACTCCTGAGGGCTCCAGGCTTCTGTGTTAGGCTTTTTTCCACCAGCCAGATGGTCTCTGGTTCTCTGCTTCTCAGTTCCCCAACTTTTGCAACCAGGGCTGCTGTATGTGGTGCAGGAGACTCTTCCAGGTGACTTACACCCTGGAATCACCATCTCAGTTGCCCTCCTGTCCCTTCTCTAGCTGTTCCTTGAGCAGGGTTGAACTCGATCTATTGTATTCTGCCATCTTCCTGAAACTGTCCTACTTGTTTTTGAAGGACAGTTTTGCTGGATATAGAAATCTTGGTTGGCAATTTTTCTCCTTCAGAATCTTAAATATATCGTACCACTGACTACCTGCCTCTATGATTTCTGCTGAGAAATCCCCACATAGTTTTATCAGGCGTCTGTGTTATGTGGTGGATTGCTTTTCTCTTGTTGCGTTATAATTCTCTTTTTGTCTTTGACCTTTGACAGTCTGATAGTAAATGTCTTGAAGTTTGTATATTTGGATGTATTCTGTTTGGGTTAAACTGCACGTCTTGGATCTCTAATTTTATGTCTCTCTTAAGAGGTGGGAAATTTCATTGATTATTTCTTCCATTTGTCTTTCTGGACCTTTTCCCTTTTCTTTTCCTTCTGGGATATCGACAGCATGTATATTCTTGTGTTTCTTCTTGTCATTCATTTCCCTCAGCCCCTGCTCATATTTTCCCATTTTTTTATCCATATTTTCTCATTTTTTTTATGCTGTATGGTGGGGGCACATTTCATTCTTTTTCCACATAAATTTCCCCTTATTGCAGCACCATTGTTGAATTGTTTGATTTGGTTTTTCATTTCTTTGTTTTTGCTTGTTTGCTTAGGATATTGAACCCGGGTCTCCCGCGTTGAAGGCAGGAATTCTACCATGGAACTATCCTCGCTTCATTATCTATGTTTTCTTTTATGTGTTGGATTTTAGATGTTCAGTCCCCTGGTTCTGTAATCCTTTCTTCTGCCTCTTCAAATCTGCTGTTTTAGATTGCCATTATTTTATTTTCATCTCCTCTATTGTGCATTTCTTTCCCATAAGTTCTGCCATTTGTTTTTTCATCCTTTTGAGTTCTTCTTTATGTTCACCCAGTATCCTTTTTATATTCTCCCTTAACTTGTTGATTTGATTTTTGATGAGATTTTTCACGTCTGTTCGAACATCCTGAATTAGTCATTTCAACTCCTGTATGTCATTTGGAGTGTTGGTTTTTTTATTTGATTGGGCCATATCTTCGATTTTCCTAGTATGAGTTGTTATTTTTTGCTGGTGTCTAGGCATTTGATTTCCTTCATTACTTTATTCTGGAGGTTGATTTTACTCTAGGTTTTCCTGCAGGATCACTTTGTTCTCTGTTCTTTTGACATTCAGTTCAACTTATTGCAGATCTCTAGCATAGATTCTGTTTAACTGATCAGAATCTTTAGTTCTTGTTCTCCTGTTTCTTGCCCTGCCCATATGGAATCTTTATTTTTTTTTTTTTGAGGGAGTCTCTTTAGATATTATTGACCCCAGTCAGATCTTTTTAAAGGCGTTTTATCTCCCTTAGCCCTTATTATATTCCACAACTAATATATTGTTCTACTGCTTCTTCCCTCTACTGGGTTTGGCTTCTGCCTTCTGTGGCAAACTTGTTAAATCATTATTCCTTGTCTTGTCTTAACTCCCGTACCTCCCCTTTATAATCATATGTAAGCATGTGAAGTACAGAAACTTGCGGTAAAAGGAACAGTAATTTTGTAAAACTCCTGCAGCTTCTAGTTCAGTGCCTTCTTATATATTATGTACAGAGTAAACATTTTTTAAATGGAATTGAGTGTGTCTTGTTTTAGTAATTGAAAAGTTCATTTTATGACTTCTGAGAGTGTTTTTTTCTTCATGAAGCATCAACCCCAAATTATTACATGGAAAATGAAAGCAGGGATAGAAGATTGATGAAATAGGTCTAAGTGAACACAGTGGAAATGTGAGTTTTGAAAGGCAAATGAACACCTATTTATATAAGAACAATTTTGCGTGCCTTGTCCTCAGTTTATAATTTAGTTGCACAGTAATTTTATAATCGTAAGAGCTGTCCGCAGATAGAATGAGGTTAATTACTTAATTTAATTGTATAGACTATAACTGCTTATGAACCTGTCTGGAAAACGAGGCAGTAAAGTTGTAGTTTTCCCTTCTTAAACAGTCTCACAAAACTTTTAAAAAAGTGGTTGTTTTTAGAGTTATGATTTTTATATAAAATGTGCATAGACCTTAAGTATTTACTTTGATAAGTTTCGAGAATTGCAACACTGTATTACTACCATCCAAATATAATACATTTCCATCACCCAGATAGTTCCTTGTACCCCCTTTGAGTCACAAAACTTATTAAAAATGAGTTTTTGATAGCCCTAGTGGTGGAAGGAAAATTACAAGAGTACCTATTTGTGGATACATGATGGTCTAAACTGCCTCATTGTGACTTTTTTTTTTTTTCAAAATACGCAATTTAGTTCTGTCCCGGCCCACGGGACGATCAACCGAGGCTCCAACTCCTGTGAGGGAAAGAATGGTATGGGACAAGAGACACGAAGAATGACAGCAAGACAAATATTCTGATCAAGCTGCAAAATTTTATTGAGAGAACAAGGCATATATACTCTTGGGAAGGGGAGGAGTGGTGGGTAAGGAAGTGGAAGTTAGGGATTGGCTGTTGCTGTTGCTAGGG
>PVIY010064536.1:0-10120 GCA_004026745.1 Myrmecophaga tridactyla
AAGAGAAAACAGGGTAGGTCCAGGAGACCCTGATTCTCAGCACACCCCCCCACCCACTCAGAGCCCCACTGCTTGCCCAAGCCCTACTCAATTCAAGCCCAGAGGCAGCTGCTGACCTTGGAGGGCTCATCTTTGACCCCCGACCAGCGGCCCCTCTTGCCTGCCCGGCCACTGCCAGCCCCATAGGGATCCAGGTGGGCACCAGAAGGTAATGTGGGTGCCTGGGAGTAACGGAGCTCCAGGGCACTGCCAGGGAGAGACCTGTGGGCATGGCGAGGCAGTCAGAGACCAAGGGGTCAGGAAATGGGAAAAGGGAACAGAGGTCAGGGGTCAGGGGTCAGGGACAAGAGCCTGGGGGTTAGGGGAGTGGATGAGGGATCCAAAGTCAAGGGTCAGGAAAAAGGGCCCAGGGCCAGGGATCATGAGATCAAGAGCCAAAAATAAGAGGGAGGGCTGTAGAAGTCTCAGAATGGTAGGGAGTGGGGAACACTGAGGACCAGAAGAGATGGCTTGGCCAAGGGACTCCACGGGCGGGGGTGCAGGAGAGGGGAGGGGCAGGAGTTCTGCTGCCACCTGGAGTAGGAAGACGGCGGCCTCCCCCTCAGCTGATCAATCTCCATCTGCATTCGCTCCATCTCGGCCAGGAGCTGCTCCTGCGGGAGGGGGCGGGGCCCATCAGACTCTGCCCCGCCCCTGAGGGGCGACGCCTGCAGGCCCCTTCCCGGCCTCACCCCTCCTCGCCGGCCCCTCCTTGCCTTGTTCAGCAGCAGCTCGTCTTGAAGCTTCTTCATGTTGGCAATCTCCTCGCTCAGGGAGTTCTGTAGGGAACAGGGGTGAAGCCAGGGGGCAGAGCCTGAAGGGGCAGGCCTAAAGGAACCCCAGGATAAATGGGGTGGGCACGAGGATGAGACCAAATGCATCTGGGGAAGGGAGTTCCTGGAAAACCAGAATTCCGTGTCCAGCTCAATCTCAGAGGACCCAGGGCTGGAGGGTGCTGAGGGCTGGTGGCTTTGGGTGCTGACAACCCAGCCCCTAACGTGTTTAGCATGAAAAAGAGGTCCTAGCAATAGAGCCCAGGGGTCGACAGGATTGGGGATGCTGAGGTTGGGGGAAGATTTCTGGAATCTAGGTCGTCGGAATCCTGGATGGGGCGCACCTTCTCCTCTAGCGCCCCCATGCGCTCCTTGAGGTGCAACTGCAGCCGCTCATTGGACTCGCTCAGCAGCTTGTCCACGGTCTCAGACAGCCGCTTGTTGTGGTCGTCGTTCATCTTTTCCCGCTGCCGCGCCTGCGGGGAGGAGAACCGGGATGATCAAGGCCCCGCCCCCGGCCCGGGGAGTCCCGCCCTGGCCCGCCCCTAAGCCCCGCCTTCTCCGCCGTCTTCCGGGCCGCGCCCCCTCACCCGCTGCAACTCCTGGTTCTTCTCCTCCAACTGGGCCTCCAGCTGCCGAAGCCGCTCCTCGAAATTCCCATGACGTTCCTCGGCCTGGTGGATGGAACCCATGGCCTCAGGCTTGGCCCCACGAGGCGCCAGCCGGGCTCCGGGCCCCGCCTCCTTCCCGGCTGGGTGCCAGGCCCCGCCCCTCGGGGCTCCAGGCTCCTCCTCCACGCCTCGCATCTGCGCTTCAGGGCCCGCCCCCTCCTCCATCTCCAGGCTTCCTCCATCCCAGCCCCCCGCCTTGCCTCCCCTCACCTTGTTGAGCGCCGCCACGCGCTGGGCCAGCTGCGCCTCTATCTCGGGCAAGGTCTCCGCCTTCTGCAGCGTCTGCTGCAGCTTCTGCTTGGCGTCGTCCAGCCACTCGGCCAGCTGACGGCTCTTCTCTTCACTCTGGGACCGGGGAGAGGCGGGAAAGGGGCGACCTTAGGTCGCTTGGGCGACGGCCCCATCCCTCCACCCCCATCCTCCCTCCCGGGCCGTGCCCCCACCTGCCGGTACAGCGAATCCTTGCTGGCCAGCTCATTCTCCAACTTGTCATTGGCGTCGTGCAGGGACGTAGCCTCGCGCTGGGCGCTCAGGTAGCGCTTCTCCAGCGTGGTGATCCGCTCCTCCATGTCCTCGCGCTGCGCCAGCGCCTGCGGAGGGGACCGAGGGTCGCGTGGACTACAGCTCCCAGAAGCCCCTGGGGGAGCCTAAGCTTAGAACCCCAGACCAGGCATCCCAGGGTGTCCTGGGAAATGAAGTTCCCTGCCGTCTGCGGGTGTTGGGGGGGTGGCAGAATGATGGAAACTACACCTCACCAGCTTCTAGGGCAGTACCAGCTTAGCATCTCCCAGTGTGGATGGCCTAAGGCCCGTGGAGGATAAAGCCCCCACTCTTTTGGGGTGACTCTCCTCAAAACGCCAGGTCTCACATTATCCAGCAGCTTCCGACACATTCCGGGCTTAGAATCACAGGGCAAGTGCCCTAGGGTCTTGTGGGAAACAACATCCCCTTCCATCCAGGAGCCGCCATGGTAACCGAGGCTTAGAACCCCAGCAGGGATGTTTCAGAGACACACGGGAGGTGGACTCTGGTCTGAGGGCCTGTGGGGTGGGACCATGTTTCCCAATAGCCCCCAGGACAATCAAAACTTAAAACCGAGGTGAAAGCCCTTGTGGGTTATGAAAAATAAAATGTTCTCTTTTCTCCACATCCACTGCCTTTGTGAATCTAGGCCCTACATTTTGGAGTAGCCCTGGGGCATAAGAGTTAAGATCAAGGGGCTAGGCCAGGAAGGGGTGCCTCACAGACAAGGAAATTTAATTTACAATCATAAGAGAAATCCTCAGTGATTCATAATAACTACAACCAGCTGCTGTGCTCCTACTATGTGCCACACAACAATCCCTGACAAGGGCCATAAACGCCATTTCACAGGTGAGGAAACTGAGGCTCAGAGAGGAGGAGAGTCCACATAGCTTATTCCACCATTCATGAGCTCTGTGACTTTGGGCCAAGGTGGGGAGGGCTAGGGCTCAGGGGAGAGACAGAGGGCAGCCCGCCAGGGGCTCTGGCCTCACCTCCTTGAGGTCACGCTGCAGCTTGGCGTTAGCTTCCTCGGCCTTACCCAGCTCGCGGTGGGCGGTGCCCAGCTCCTCCTCCAGCTGGCTCATCTGGCGGCACAACACCGCCAGGCGCTCTCGCAGCTGGCACACCTCCCCGCGCTGCCGCTCCAGGGCCTCCTCCAGCTCTGCTGTGCGCCGGTTCGAATCCCCGACAGGACCCAGGCCATTGGCAAGGATCTGGAGTGGGGGCGGTGAGGGAGGAAGGGGCAGAGCCCAGAGTGGGAAAACAGAGACACAGAGGGAATGCAAGGAGAAAGTTGATCAGTGGGGCTGGGGTGGAGATCAAAGATCGGTAAGAGTCCCGCAGCGCAGCCTCCACAGGCCTCAGTGAGGGTCACTGCAGTCAGCCAGGTGACGTGAATCAGAGGTTAAAGGTCAGTAAGGGTCATAGGGGTTCAGATATTATAGAGGTCAGTGAGATTCATACCAAACTTTAAAAGTCAGGGGCTTGTGTGGAGGTCCCAAGGGCAGGAAGCCACCAGGCTGAGGGAAGGACTTCTGCCCCTCACCTGCCCGTCCCCGTCCTTGCCCGGCTCCTCCAGCCCTGACCGTCGCCTAGACAGCTGCTCTCGAAGGTTCAGAGTCTAGGAAAGCAAAAGGGGGATCAGGGAAAAGTGGCTTCCCAGAACTCCCAGCTCTTCTTCCCATTGGTCTGGGCACTGGCCCTCAGAAGGGGAGGACATTGACTCCTCCATGCAAGTTGTCTCAAGTCCTGCTGGAGCCATCCTGCTATCCTTAGATCCACTCTTTTAACTCTCTTTAGCTGCCCACCATGGAGGGGTTACGTGGGTCACTTAAACCCCCTTGTGGATGTTTCCTCCCATCCAACCATCCGACCATTTCCCCATAGTTGGGTTTTGCCTTAGCCCCAGTTCTTGGTTCAACTTGCCTTGGTCTCATTCTCACTCTTCCTGAGGTTCCTCACCTCAGCTTCCCACCTGCCCAGTGAGTTCCTCCTTAGGTATTCTCCATAGTCCAATCCCGTTGGTTCTCTGGGCTAGTCCTGCCCAAGCTGCTTCTCTCCCGAGCATCTCCCCTTATCCCGAGCTATTGCTTGCCTCCTAGGCCTTGCCCCATTGGTCCCTCCCCATGGATTCAACCTCCCTTTCCTGGCCACACTCCACCTCCTGATTGCTCAGCTCCAACTCCTCCTCCAGCACTGCCACCCTCTCCAGCGCCATCCGCAGCCTCTCGCGGACCTGGGGATGGGGCAGGACAGGAGCGAGGTGGAGACCAGACCCAATCTAACACAGTTGACCCTGACCCAGAACACCCCTGGCACAGGCCTGATTGGGCAATGTTAGGATTCCTCGATCCATAATGGGTGTGCAGTCACAACCGGCTAGCCGGTAGCCTACCCCAAACCCACTTTAGGAGTGCCCTAGCCCGCCACGGTCAGAGAATCTCACTCATTCAGGACATGTCCACCCAATCACAGCCAGAATCCCTCCCTCAGGACAGCCCCAGCCAACCAGGGGCTTTTCTTCCATATCCCCAATCTCATACCTTCTCATCCAGGGCCTTGTGATGCTCGAAGAGAGATTTTAGAGCCTTGAGCACCTCCACCTCGGAGGAGACCCCGCCCGGGGACTGGGCCTGGCGCTTCACCACGGTCATGCGCAGTGACCTCTCGTGCCTGGACACCAGGCACTCCAGGTGTTCCAGGAGGAGCTACAGGGAGGGGCACGGGGCCAAGGAAAAGATTTGGGCAGAACACATGGAGGAAGAGGGTGGAGCCACGGGGAGGAGACAGGCAGGCGCAAGAGAGGGATAGCAGATGTCCGAGCGGGGCAGAGGAAAGGGTGGTACAGGGGAAAAGAAAGATATAGATAGGGGAGAGTACATGAAGGTAGGGGAGTGGAGGGGGGCAGTGGAGGAGACCAGGCAGCACGGAGGAGGAGAAGAACACAGGAAAGCGAGGTGCAGGGAAGAGAAGGGTCAGGCCGGGTCGGGCCGCGTCACCAGTGGCCCCGCCCTCCCCACTTAGGCCCCGCCTCCAACACCCCTCACCCGAGTGTTGTTCCGCTCCGCCTTCAGCTCAGCAATCTCCTCCTCCCGCTCCAGCAGCTGCTCCCGACAAAGGTTCAACTCTTTCGTCAGGGCCGCA
Organism: Myrmecophaga tridactyla; assembly: GCA_004026745.1. Lineage (NCBI taxonomy): Eukaryota > Metazoa > Chordata > Mammalia > Pilosa > Myrmecophagidae > Myrmecophaga > Myrmecophaga tridactyla. Next base: position 5,153 of record PVIY010064536.1, read on the forward strand.
AACTCCTTTCCGGGAGTGGGAAAGGTTCAGGATCGTCAGAACAGCCGCTTCCCCATCTCTCCAGCCCTGAGAGTGGGCGTCTGCAGGCCCCGCCCCTCCCGGCGAATCCCCGCCCCCTCCCGGCTTCGGCCCCGCCCCCCGCGGGCCTACCTCCCACAGACTCCTCCCCTCCACGCGCTAAGCCCCACCCGTTCCGGCCCACCGCCTCGGCGCCTCCCCGGGCCTAGGCCCCGCCTCCCGCAGGCCCCGCCCCGGCCCCGCCCAGACCTGTGGCAGCGCGATGCTGAGCTGGCGCTGCAGCGAGTCCTTCTCGTGGCCGAGCTCGCGCAGCCGCAGCTGCGCCGTAGCCAGCCCGTCCTGCGCCTCGCGCAGCGTCTCCAGCAGGCGCTCGCGCTCCGTGAGCATCGTGACCATGAGGCGCTCCAGCTCGCCGCCGGTCTCGTCCGGGCCCAGCGCCGAGCCCCGCCGGCCGTCCTCGCTGATGGTGGGCATCACCTCGCACATCATGGCGGCGGTGCGGGCCTGCGGGTCGGGGGCAGGGGGCGGAGAACTGAGGCCCGCCCTTCGGATACGACCTGAGGGAAACCGAGGCGGAGCGGAACCCAGGCACTGCAGCGAAGAAGAAATAGGCCCAGCAACTCTGATCGTGGCTCAGGACGACTGAGGCTCGGCCGCCAGGGTTCTCCACGAGGGAGGCTAAGGGCCAGCCACCAAGTACAGCCTAGGGGAAACTGAGGCCCATCCACTGTGATTATTACACAGGAAAAACTGAAACAGGATAAACTGGCTACCTGAGTGGGAACATTGGGGAAACTGAGTTCAGTCCATCGGCAGTGGCAGCAAATCTGATACTCAACCTAGCCAGCTTCTCAGAGAAGCAGAAGCCGGGAGACCCAGGCCTTGCCTGAGTGAATGTGGAAACTGAGGTCCAGGCCAGTCCTCTTGGAATCATGCCCTCAGGAGGTCTCAGGACTGGCCTCACGGAATTAGGTCACTGACACAAGGAAGGTCCTCACCTACTATCCCTTCCAACTCCTGCCTCTTTCCTTTTCCCAGTTATCTGGACCCTGGCTCCGAAGGATCTAAAGACCCCACCACCACCACCACCACCACCGTCCATTAGAAATAAATAAATAAATAGTGTTCCAGGGGAAGGCAGTGCTAGCCCGCTTCCTCTAGGACTCAGGAGTCCTACTATCCACCTTCTTTTGTCTGGTCACAGGAGTCTGGGCCCCCAGCTCTTCCCCCCGTAGATCTATAAATTCCAGCCTGCAGACACTTCTCCTCCCAGGACCAAGGAATTCTAGGACCATCCCATTTCCCCCCACCCCCAAGCCCTCTTGGGGCAGTAATGGTGGGGGGGGTGTTGAAGGAAGGTGGGTCTTCTTGGAGGAGGGCCAGACTTGGATCACAGGAGCCAGGAGTGGGACAGAGATGAAAGGAGGCCCCCCAGGCCGCTCCCTCCACAGACATCAGGTCAGACGGGTTGGGCTGGCCCAGCCGAAAGCAGTAGGGACTTTCACTTTGTTCCCTCCCTCCTAGCAGCATAACCGGTTTTGAAAGGAGATAATTCTCAGCCCTGCCCAATATGCTGTGTCCAAAGCATGGGACTGGCCCTTGGCTCTGTGAAGTAGTGGATCTGGGAATCTAGACACTTGAGCTCCCAGCATTCAGACACCAAGATTCAGGAAAATGTTTATCAGAGGGCAAGTCAGTCCTAGGCCAAAGAACAAGCTGGTATCTAAGCCCAGGATCTACTTAGAAGATGCAACACAGGATGTTTTAGGGAGGCTGCTTTAGAACCTAAATTCATGGAGAAGAAAGTAAAACACAAAAAGGCTGGCCATTGATTCTAGAAGGCCACTGGAAGGAAGACACAGTACAGAGTGCAGAAAGGACATATGCTTCCACATTCACAACAAGTTTGAGGTGAGGTCTACACATAGGGTCACCAAGAGGGGCATGTTCTAGGACTCAGGTCTGGAACCTAGAACCTAGGCAGGCAAGAACAATCCAATAACTTAAGAATACCTGAGCTGCACAGAACCCCAAACATAGAAGGGAGCATGATGATCACCTAAGAATAAACCTAATGTAATACACACCAAACCCAGCCAGGAGACATAATCTAGAACTCAGAACCACCTGGGATGTAGGTATAACACAGAATATAGCAAGGGTTATATTCTTGATTTAACCATGTGTCTGTATTTCTAGGTTCTAACCCTGAAATGCAGAAGACACGGTCTAGAATTCAGAGCATGCCCTGGAGGCAAAGAAAAACCTAGAAAGAGCAAGGAGGTTGCCTGGAATTTAGAAGTGCCTGGGGTGAATTGCAGAAGGATGCATGCTGAGAGTTGAGAATTTCTTGGCATAAGAACTGAGTAGCAAGGAGAGGTTATTGGAGATTCTAGAAGAGGAGAAAGCTTAGAACACGCTTAGAACTCTGAAATGCAGGTGGAGGAGGCAGCTCACAATCCACCAGGGAACAAGTTCTAGGCTAAAGTCACACTAGGGAAAAGATGGGCAGAGAAGGCAGGAGTGGATGAACCTAGAACCTAGAACTTGATACACGAGCCTAAAATCTAGAACTTGGTGGAAGGCAGATGTCATGTACAACGGTGGCAATCTTCTAGATTTAAGACTGCAGAATTGGGTAAAGCCTAATACATGATAGAATTGATAACACAATTTAGAGAAGGGCTAGAGCACATAATTCGGACATGCACATTCTAGAACTTAGAATGCTCCTGGAAAGAGAATGGAATCTAGAACAAAGTTAAGGCTGTGGCTGGAACTACCACACTCCTAAAACAAAAATTTAGCAGAGAATTAGCAAGGACTGGTTTTTAAAAGTGTAAAACATGTCTGAGGAGAAGGTGGGATTGAAATTTGGCTTGAAGCATTACCTAGATATTTGAATGCTTCTGGATAAAGACAAGCCTAGAATTTAACATCTGGCCTAAAATTTAGAACATGCCTTGGGTGATGATGGAACAGATAAGTCAATTGGAAGTATTCTAGGATTTGGAAAAAATCTAGACCTTAAAGCAGTGTTAAGGGCACATGTATAACCAGAAATGTGGAAGACAGCAGCTTGATTCTAGATCACCGGATAAGCCACAGGACACATCTGGAGGAAGGGATGTATGTTTGGCTTCCAGCCCAAGGGTAGTTGGATGGTAAGACATCAGGATAAAGGCCTTAGGAGGGCAGTGGGGTGCCAGAAGCACCCCCAAGAAGCTGGGTTTCAAGGAGAGAGTAGAATCCCGGTAAGCCCAGCACCTGAGATGATATGGAGACACATTGGAGTCAGTCAGGGTCACAGGAGATATAAGGTCAATTGGGGGATGGATGCGTAACATAAGGCCATGGGGTCCTGGCACCCTAAGTGAGGACTGAGAAGCTAGATAACTTGCGGGAGGTTGGGGGGTGGGCAGAGCTAGGGACCTGGATCCTTGCCAGGGTAAAGGTAGGGGTGCTGGAAGCTTGAAAGCCTGAATCCTTTTGTGGGGTAGGGCTGTGGCAGACGCTTTTGGTGAAGGGTGGTGGGCTGTTCAGAGGCTGAAGTCTGAACTGGTCCCTGGAGGGATTCAGGTCTGGGGACAAGACATCTAGGTCTCTAAGGCGGAGGGTAAGTAGAAGGCTAAGAACTGCAGTTTTGGTCCCTGAAAGGAAGAAAGTCATGGCGCCTGAATCCCTAAAGGAGCAGATGCTGGGGGTGCGGGGCACCCGGTATATTTGTCTGAGGGGCACAGGGACTGTTGAACTGGGTCTCCAAAGGGTTTGGAGGCTGGGAGGCTAGACTCCGAGGTCCTGAGGGGGTGAGGGCTGGGTCCTTAAGCCAGACGGGGTGAGCCCTGACAGGGCTCCCAGAGCAGGCGGGGTCTACGGGTGCCAAGGTCCCTGAGGTTGACCCGGCAGAAGCCTTCAGAGGCTCTCGCTCCTCCGGGAGCAGTTGGGGTCCTAGAAGCCTGGGTTGCCAAGGATGTGGGCTGAAAGTGGAACCCCAAGGCCCGAGTGCCTGGGCTGGGGAGGGCCCGGGTATCCCCGGGTCAAAGGCGCCGCGGGAGGGATCCCGGCGGCGGCGGCGGCGGCGGCGGCAGGGGATGGGGGAGGCGAGGCGGCCGGGTGCAGTGACCATGGACAGCTCCAGAGCGGGCTTGTGTCCAGGGCGGCCGCCTAGGCTGCCTGGAACGACCGGCGCGGCGGCTGTTCCAGCCGGGAGGGCTGGAGACCGACAGACGGGGTGCGCGAAGGGGGGACGCGGCGGACGCGACGGGGGGCGGCAGGCCGGGGCTGGGGGAGCCTGGCACAGCCGCGGCGGGGGTCCGGGGCCCTCGGAGCTGGGCGAAGGTTGGGGGGTGATCTAGGTTCAGAGGGGGCTCCCGGGGCTGAACTGGGAAAGCCAGCCTTCTGGGCCCAGAAAGAGGCACAAGGCGGCAGGACGCCTGGGATTCTAGGGTTTGGTGGGGACTCTGGCCGCCGGCAGCGGCGCGCCTGAACCCCCGGGGCTGGGCAGTGAAATCTGGGCTCTGGGGTCCCCGGAGATGAGGAACGGAACCCGGATCTCGGGGAGGCGGGGGAGGCTCGGCGAGGGGTCCCCGGGCGGGCGCTGCCAGGCGAGCCGGGCCGGGCTTTTACCTACCTGGTCCGCGGCGGCTGCGGGCGGAGCTGGGCTGCAGGATGGACGTGGGGTGGGGTGGGGGGACCGGGCGGGGCCCCTGGCGGCGGCCGGGGCCCAGATCTGTGGTTCCGGAACCCTGTCTCCGCCGCTCGCGCGGGCTCCGCGTCTCCTGCTCCGGCTCGGGCGCTGGGGACCCCCTCCCCCTCACGGTCTCGCAGCCCTCTCCCCACTAAAATAGCCCCCTCCCCCTGTGACCGCTCAGCCTCCCCCCGCGAGGCCGTAGGCGCCAGATCCAGGGGTTCCCACCAGCGCCCCCCAAATCCCACCTTTACCCCCCCCCC
>PVIY010064537.1:0-10120 GCA_004026745.1 Myrmecophaga tridactyla
TTTTCCCTTCTCTTCTCCTTCTGGGATACCCACAACATGTATATTCGTGCACTTCATATTGTCATTCAATTCCCTGAGTCCCTGCTCATGTTTTTCCATTTTTTTCCCTATATTTTCTTTTTCTTGATGGATTTCAGATGTTCCTTCCTCCAGTTCACTAATTCTATGTTCTGTCTCTCGAAATCTACCATTGTAGGTTTCCATTGTTTTTTTTCATCTCTTCTACCATGCCTTTCATTCCCATAAGTTCTGTGATTTTTTTTCAGACTTTCCATTTCTTCTTTTTGTTCATTCCTTGCCTTCTTTATATCCTCCCTCTATTCACTGATTTGGTTTTTGATGAGGTTTTCCATGTCTGTTCATATATTCTGAATTAATTGTTTCAGCTCCTTTATCTCATTTGAATTGTTGGTTTGTTCCTTTGACTGGGCCATATCTTCAGTTTTCCTGGTGTGATTTGTTATTTTTTGCTGGCGTCTAGGCATTTAATTACCTTAATTGGTTTATTCTGGAGATTTTCACTTCTTTTACCTAGGGTTTTCTTGCTGGATGAATTTGTTGTCTTTGACATTCAGTTCAGCATTTATCTGGATTTCTTGCTTAGGTTTTGTTTAACAGAGGATAATTTTTCAGTTCTTGTTTACTTGTTTCTTGCCCTGCTTGTATGGTGCCTTTTTCCCCCACACTTAGGAGGGTCTACTTAGGTATTATAGACCGCAGCCAGATTTTCCCAGACCAAACTGGCCTCCTATCAGGAGGAAAGAGTCACCTGCGTTGGTTCTCCCTGAGGGTGAAACCCAGCAGGTTGAAAGACTTTCCTGTGAAGTCTCTGGGCTCTGTTTTTCTTATCCTGCCCAGTAGTGGTTCCTGTCTCCCTGCAGGTCCCACCAGCATAAGATGATGCGGTACCTTTAACTTTGGCAGACTCTCCCTGCTGGGGATGTGGTGGAGACAGAGGAGAGGTTGTAGGCTGGTTTTAATGGCTACAAATTACCAAGCTCTGGTGTCTGAATTCCTTGAGGGAGGGATTCCACCTGAGTTGGGCTTCACTTCTCCCCTGGGGAAGGCACAGGCTCCAGACAAGCCCTCAAACGAGCTTGTTTCTGCCTATGCCTGGGGCAGGTGCAGCCTGAGAAGCCCTGCTGTTGTATCCAAAGGCAGTCAATCCTTTGTAGAAACACAGCCACGAAAACCTCTGTTTCCTTTATTTTTTTCTTTTTCTGACAGCCCTGCCCCCTTGGCGCCAGGGCAAAAATGAGCGCCCTCAGCTTTGACCAGGTTCACCTAAGCTGGGGGCCTATTTTTAGTAGTCAGAATTTGTTAATTAATTCCACAATTGGCGTTTGGTTGGGCTCAGCTCCTGCTGCTGGTAAAGTCTCTTTCCTTTCTCCTCTGGGAAGCAGCCTGTGAGGGAGGGGCACCAGCCACCGTGGCTTAGGGAACTCACGGTTCTGGGGGGGCTCACAGCCGGTCCAGCTGGTCCAGACTGGGGTACGCTGTGTGTTCGGTCACTGACATAGCCCCAGGAGCTGTTCTGTACTGTTTCTGGTTATTTAGAGGTTGTTCTGGAGGACAAACTAAAATGCGCACATTGTTAAGCCGCCATCTTGGCCCGGAGGTCCATAATTTCTTTATATACAAAGGATAGCAAAACTTTATCCAATATGTGGTTTCCAAAAATTTTTCCCGTTGAGTTGGCTCCCTCTTCACCTTTTCAACAAAGTCCTTTAGGCCCAGAGCTTTTGATTTTAAGGGGCTCCCATTTATCTATTTTTTCTTTTGTTGCTTGTGCTTTGGATGTAGTATTTAAGAAGCTACCTCCTATTATGAGGTCTTGAAGATGTTTGCCTGTATTTTCTTCTAGGGGTTTTATGGTACTGGCTCTTGTATTTAAATCTTTAATCCATTTTGTATTAATTTTTGTATAGGGTATTATGCAGGGTACCTCTTTTATTCTTTTGGCTATTGATATCCAGTTCTCCCAGGCCCATTTATTGAAAATACAGTTCTGCCCCAGTTTAGTGTATTTGGGTGCTTTATCAAAGATCAGTTGTCCATGGATTTGGTAGTCTATCTCCATACTCATGATTCAATTCCACTAGTCAATACTTCTATCTTTGTGCCAATACCATGCTGTTCTGACCATTGTGGCTTTACGGTAAGCTTTACAGTCAGAATGACTTAGTCCTCCCACTTTACTCTTGTTTTTTTAGGATATCTTTAGCTATTTGAGGTCTCTTTCCCTTCCAAATAAATTTGATAACTAGCTTTTCCAAGTTTTCAAAGTCGGTTGTTGGAATTTTGATTGGTATTTCATTGAATCTGTAGATTGATTTGGGTAGATTGGCACCTTAATGACATTCAACCTTCTGATCCATGAGCATGGAATATCTTTTCAGCTATTTAGGTCTTCTTTGATTTCTTTTAGCAATGTTTTCTAGGTTTTTGTGTACAAGGTCTTGACACCCCTGGTTAAGCTTATTCCTAGATACGTTTTTCTTGTGGTTACTATTTTGAATGGAATTTTTTTTCCTTAATTATCTCTTCTATTAGGTCATTACCTGTGAATAGAAACATTATTGATTTGTATGCATTAATCTTGTATTTACAACTTTGCTGAATTTGTTTATTAGCGTAAATGTCTTTGTCATAGATTTTTCAAGATTTCCAAGTATAGGATCATGTAGTCTGCAAATAACGAAAGCTTTACTTCTTCCTTTCCTATTCAGATACCTTTAATTTCTTGCTCTGCCTAATCACTCTAGCTAGGACTTCTAGTGCATGTTGACTAATAGTGGTGACAACGGGCATCCTTGACTCATTCCCAAATTAAAGGGGGATGCTTTCAATCTCTTACCATTAAGTATGATGCTGGCTATGGGTTTTCACGTATGCCTTTTATGATACTGAGAAAGTTTCCTTCGATTCCCACCTTTTGAAGTGGAAATCCTTCAGAAAAGGATGCTGAATTTTGTCGAATGCTTTTCCAGCGTCAATTGATATGATCATGTGATTTTTCTTTTCCGATTTGTTAATGTGCTTTATTACATTGATTTTCTTATGTTGAATGCCCTTGCATTCTGGTATAACCCCCTCTTGGTCATGATGTTTAATTATTTTCATGTGTTGTTAGATTCAATTTGCTAGAATTTTGTTGACAATTTTGTATGTTCTTTAGGGAGATTAGTCCTGTAGTTTTCCTTTCTTGTAGTGTCTTTATCTGTTTTTGGTATCAGAATGATGTGAGCTTCATAAAATGAGTAAGGTAGTGTTCCTTCTTCCTAATTTTTTTGGAAGAGTTTGAGCATGATAGTATTAGTTCTTTTTGGAATGCTTGATAAAATTTTCCTGTGAAGCCATCTGTCATTGTTAGGGACATGTGTCAACTCGACCAAGTTGTAGTAGCTGTTTATCTGATTGGGCAAGTACTGGCCTGTCTGTTGCAATGAGGACATTTCATAGGATTAGTTCATGATCACTTCAGCTGCATTCACAGCTGATTCCATTTGTAATCAGTCGAAGGGAGGTGTCTTCTACAATTAGTGATGCTAAATCTAATCACGGGAAGCCTTTTAAGGAGGACTCAGAGGAGACAGGCCCCATTCCTGCTTTGACTGGTGAGCCTCTCCTGCGGAGTTCATCCAGACCCTCTATCGGAGTCGTTGGCTTCACAGCCTGCCCTGTGGATTTAGACTCTGCGTTCCTGTGGATACATGAGACACTTTTATAAATTTTATATTTGCAAGTGTTCCCTGTTGATTCTGTTTATCTAGAGAACCCTAACTAATACACTGTCTGATCCTGGGCTTTTCTTTGTAGGAAGGTTTATTTTTTTATTTTTTATTTTATTTTTGACCAATCTAAGGTGAGTTATTTATTTACAACATCTCCTGCATCAAGTAAAGGGATGGAAGATCATCATCATTTGGTCATCATTTGATGAAAGTAAAGGTGAGTATAGGATCCCATCCACTTCTGGTCCATGTACAGAGTAAAAGTCCAACCCAGTGCTGTGGTCCCCCAGTGCTTCAATAGTGGTCCAAGTTCTTTTTATTCATTTTCATGGCTGGTTGGAAGCAGATTCACATGTGGGATTGGAATAGAGTATGGTTACCATCTCCCCAGGGAAAAGGCTTGAACCTGATGTGGAACTGGGGGTAGGCAATGAAATCAGGCCTCGTGTGCTCTTTGTGGTGCAACTTCAGCATAGTGCTCAGTATGCTCACTTTCACCCCGGGAAGTACGATGAAGAAAATGAGGGCCTTTTGCATACAAGCTGAGCCCTCCTCACTATGGGTGCCACTCAACATAGGCCACCTCTGTGGCCAAGACTGAGTTAGCAGCCCTGAAACCCAGGACCCAGTAGCAGCCGCTATGTTCGAGATGGACAACTGCAGTGCCAGAAGCAGAAACAGCTATAGAAAGGTTTTTTATGACTGATTGAATCGCTTTACTTGTGATTGATTTGTTGAGATCTTCTGATTTGTCTCCGGTTCGTGAAGATGGGTCGTGTGTTTCTAGGTATTTGTCCATTTCATCTAAGTTATCTTGTTTGTTCATAATATGATTTTAAAAATTTCTTCCCGATTCATAGTATTGATACCCTCTCATTTCTGATTTTGTTTATTTGCATCCTCACTCTTTTTTCTCTTTGCCAGCCTAGCTAGGGGTTCATAGATTTTATTGACTTTCTCAAAGAACCAACTTTTGGTTTTGTTGATTCTTTCTACTGTTTTTGTTGTTGTTCTCCAGTTCGTTTATTTCTGCTTTAATCTTTGTTATTTCTCTTCTTCTATTTGCTTTGCAGTTAGTTTGCTGTTTTTTCTCTAATTTCTCCAGGTGAGCAGTTAAGTCCTCAATTTTTGCTTGTTCTTGTTTTTTAATATAAGTATTTAGAGCAATAAATTTCCCTCTCAGCACTGCCTTTGCCATATCCCATAAGTTCTGATATGTTGTATTCTCAATTTCATTCATCTCCAGATATTTACCGATTTCTCCAGCAATTTCTTCTTTGACCCACTGATTATTTAAGAATATGTTGTTTAATTTCCATGTATTTGTGAAAATTCTGGTTCTAAGAGATTATCAATTTCCAGTTTCATTCCATAGTCTTCAGAAAAAAATGCTTTGAATTATTTCAATATTATTAAATTTATAAAGATCTGTTTTGTGTCCCTGCATATGATCTATCCTGGAAACCTTCCATGAGCACTAGAGGTGAATGTTTATCCTAGTTTTTTTTGGTGGAACGATCTATATATCTATATATGTCTATCAGATCTAATTCCTTTATGACAGATATTTAAGTTCCCTATTTTCTTATTGATGTTCTGTCTGGTTATTCTATCTATAGTGGAGAGTAGTGCACTGAAGTCTCCTACTATTATTGTTGAAACGTCTATTGTTCCTTTAATTTTGCCATTGTTTGCCTCATGGACTTTGAAGCTCCTCAACTGGGAGCATAAACATTTATGATTGTTATTTCTTCTTGGTGAAATGTCCCTTTATTAATTTATAGTGTCTTCTTTGGCTCTTGTGGCATCTTTACATTTAAAGTCCATTTTATCTGATATTAGTTTAGCCACTCCTGCTTGCTTTTGGTTATAGCTTGCAGAGAAGATCTTTTTCCATCCTTTCACTTTCAATTTATTTGTGGTTTTGGGTATAAGATGTGTCTCTTGTTAACAGCCTCTAGATGGGTTATATATTTTTAATCCATTCTGCCAATCTGTATCTTTTAATTGATGAGTTTAGTCTGTTAATGTTCCAAGTTATTACTGTAAAGCAGTTCTTGAATCTACTATCTTATCCTTTAGTTTTTATTTGTCAGATTTATATATTCTTTTCCCACCCTCTGTTTTTTATGCTTTAAATTACCCTTTTTGGTACTTCAATTCTATATCCTTCTTCAGACCTCCCTCTTCTGTCTTTTTCCTTCAGCTGCCAGCACTCCCTTTAGTGTTTCTTATAGGGCAGGTCTCTTGTTGACTAGTTCTCTCTGTCTTTGTTTGTCTTTGAAGATTTTAATCTCTCCTTCAATTTTGAAGGACAACTTGGCTGGATACAGAATTCTTGTCTGGAAGTCTTTCTCATTCAGGATCTTAAATATATCATACTACTGCCTTCTCGCTCCATGGCACCTGCTGGGTAGTCTGAATTCAGTCTTACGTGGTTTCCTTTATATATAGTAGATTGCTTTTATTTTTCTGCTTTCAGGACTTTCTGCTTCTATTGAACATTTGACAGTCTGATTAGTATGTGTCTTGTGAGTAGGCCTATTTGGATTTATTCTATTTGGGGCTCACTGGGCCTCTTTGATTTGCATATGAATGTCTTTTATAGTATTTAGGAAGTTTTCTCTGATTGTATCTTCAACTAACCTTCCCAGCCCTTTACACTTCTCTTCCCCTTCTGGGACACCTCTTATATTTGCATGCTTTTTGTTGTCCATCATTTCCCTCACATCCAGTTCCATTTTTTTGGTCATTTTTTTCTTGCCATTTGTTATTTTGTGTGCTCAGTTCAATTATTCTGTCTTCTAGCTCATTTCTTCTCCCTACCACATCTTCGAATCTGCTTCTGTATGTCTCTAGTATATTTCTAATTTGGTCTACAGTATCTTTCTTCTCTGTGAGATCTGCTATTTTTCTATTTAATCTTTCAAATTATCTTTATGCTCTACTACTGTCTTCTGGATATACTTTATTTCTTTATAAATATCTTTGAGTAGTCCATATTCTATGACACCTTCAGTGTTTTGATTTGGTCATTTAGCTAGTCCATTTCTGCCTGGATTTTCACATGCTTTGTGAGTTTCATGTTTATTTGAGGCATTTGATTACATTGCCTCAATGTGATTACATTGCAAGTTGGTTTCCTTCACTCATATAAAGTTTTGTATTTACTTGGGTTTGCATTGAAGGTCCCCCTTTTTTTTTTTTCTTTTGGCATGGGTAGGCACCAGGAATCAAACCCAGGTCTCTGGCATGGCAGGCGAGAATTCTGCCTGCTAAGCCACCATTACACTGCCCTGAAGGTCCTTTTGCACTTGGTTTGTCAGTAATTCCCCACCTAACCAAGGCCCTGATCTTATATAGGGAGTGCAATTCTACTTGAGCATCTATTAATTGCTAGACAGGGAAGCATAAGTAGTTCAGTGGCAGAATGCCCACCCACCACATGGGAGATCTGGGCTCAACTCCCAGCCCATGCACCACCACTACTACCCCCCCCCAAAAAAGAAAAACACCTCAGCAAGAGTAGGCTCCAAAGCCAGAAGGAGATACCCCAAGATATATTAGGAATGAACTCAGACTGGTGCCCACAGAAGAGAAAGGAAAAGAAAAAATGAAAAAATAAAATAAAAATTAAAAATAAAGAAAATTAAAAAAAACTATGCAAATAGGGAGTTTGCCAGACTGCATTTACTGCTTCTTCTCAGCAGATTGTGTTCTTGTGCCTCCTCTTTCTTTCAGATCCACCTCTCCCTACATACAGTGGCCAGCTGCACAAGATGGCATGCATGATGGGTGGGGGAAGGACACTCTCAGTACACAGCAGAGGAACAGCTTTCCCAGGGTGGGGATGGGGCAGCTGGTCACAGTGATCATCAAGGCAGCTGATCGCTGTGCCCAGCACCTGATGGGACAGCCATCCACAGCGCCCAGCAGAGTGACTGATCTCAGCACCCAGTGGGCATGGCTTTTTATATTGGGCAGCTAGGCATGCCTCTGGGCTCCTCTCCCCAGCTATCTGCTGGGGCAGGTTAGATTGGAGGGACAATCCATTACCTCAGATCTGGACTTCTGTGGACAACTCCAACCTCCCCTGGCAGGGTTGTGTCCAGAAAGACTCACCCTGCTCTCCTCATCCCAATCTCCCCACTTCTCTCTACCAGAGCCACCCCCCAAAATGCTGAAGACCCTCTTCGGTCACTTACCCCCTGGGGCTGCAATCTCAGTTATTTTTTCTGTCACCTCTTGTTGCCTCACAGGGCATGAGAAAAACCAGCCTACCTTACTCTGCCATCTTCCCACAAGTCTCTGAACTTGGTTTTGAATGTTTTAAATGTGGGCAGTGGGATTTGAGAGTTTTTATGTCCTTCTTTTAATTATTTCCAATTATAGGTCTATTTCATCTAAATCTGTGACCTGGACAATTGGAAAAGGGCTTTGTCTTTTCCCTGAGGCAACTCCTGGAAGCTTAGGGAAATTCCAAGGGCAGTTTTTTCCTAATGTTCATTTTTTTTTTCACAGTAATTACTAAAACTTGAACCCTGCTGCCCAGATAGTTTTTCTTTTCTTTTTTACTTCAGAAGTACTAATTAAATATTTATATTAAAGTACTTATTTTTAAGCAATTCAAATAGAGCTCTTTTAAGAAATTTTTTGTTAGTTTGCTATTACCATCTGGAATTATGAGAGTACACATTGAACAGGCAGGCACAAATAGAAAGCTAGTTACACAGAAACACAGAAATACTTTTGAAAGGGACAAATAAAGGATTGAATATATATCGTCTCATCCCATTTTTACCTTTTTGCTGAACAATTTTAACTGTAATATAGTATTCTTTCCATAGAGCCATTCTCAGGCCATTTCTCTCCTGATTCTAAATCATATTGAGGCCAGATTGTGTTACAGAAATAAATCTCTATTTCATAGGCTCATAACTATTTTTTTTCAGTTTTTAATACAGCCTAAAGGTTGCCATTTTAAAGAACTTCTGTAATCAGTGACTAATTAGGAGTACTTGACCAATATAAATGCAGTAAGACACCAACTAACAAATTTAAAGACACTTAACACTATATATTTAAGTAGCATACGAATTAATGACTAGACCAAACACACCAATTAACAATTAAACAGACATCATTATATCTAAGTTACACACTGTTTTGGTTTGCTAGTGCTGCTAGAATACAATATATCAGAAATTAATTGCCTTTTATAAAGGGAATTTATTAAGTTACAAGTTACAATTCTAAGGCCATGAAAATGTCTAAATTAAGGCACTAAGAAGAGGATATTGAAAGGTTTAGGAGGCAAAAGGGTGGGAAAGAAGAAAGGTACACCAGGAAATTTAAAGTGGGGAGGGTATTTCTGCGCTCCCGGGCAGAACTCACCAAACCCAAGATGGAGGGAGGTGAATGCGCGCATGGGCTTTGGTGCGGGCAGCTTTTAAGGATGGAGGTCAGGTGATGTCTGGAAGGGGTGGTTCATTAGTTCTGAAAGTCAGGCTGGGAGGGGCGACACAGCTTCCGCAGCTCTAGTTGCAGTGCCTTTCCCCGTTCCCCTGACCTAACTTTCCAGCCTTTTTGTGATAATAGGGCGCTGAGATCTTTCTGGCTGCTTCCTGCTGTAATGGGGTGGCGTGGGGTTATAGGCTGGAACTGTCATGGCCAGGGGAGTGGGGAGGCTGGCTGTAGGAATCTGGTGAGGAAGGCAGGTGATGATAATGATGCAGGAGCATTTGGTTGGCTGCTGCCCAGGATAGTTCCTTCATGTATCCCTGAAGGAAGCTGAGGAAGCAGGGAGCTAGGAGAAAAAAGAGACAGATTAGGATAACTGGTTCTAGTAGCAGGAGGAGCCATGTCGCCAGAGGAGAAGAAAACCAGCTTAAGGCAGAGTTGTTTCCTTTTTTTCTGTGGTAGAGATCGTCTCTTAGTTTGTTTAGGGTTTGAGTATTTTGTTCCACCAGACCTGACTCGTTGATGTAATAGCAGCATTCCTCTTGGAGGAATATACACGTTTCTCCTTTTTCAGCTGTCAGCAGGTCTAAGGCCCGTCAATTTTGAAGAGTTACCTGGGCTAGTGAGGTGAGTTGGCGTTGTAGAGAGGAGAGGGATTCTGATGTTAATTCCAGGGCTACCTGTAGTCGAGTCTCAAAGTTTTGAAAGGTTAAAATACCATGTCCCACACAAGCAGTGTGGACAACCAAAGCTATAAGGTGAGCCCCCAGTCTTGGGGCTTGTTCATATGAAACTTAACCCCACAAAGGATAGGTCAAGTCTACTTAAAATTTAGGCCTAAGAGTCACCCCCAGGAGGGCCTCTTTTGTTACTCAGATGTGGCCTCTCTCTCCAGCCAACATGATGAGCAGTCTCACCACCCTTCC
>PVIY010064538.1:0-10120 GCA_004026745.1 Myrmecophaga tridactyla
AATTGAAACTGAAGGGATACAGATTGTGCAACAGGACTGAATGTAAAAACTCAGAAATGGACAGCATAGTACTACCTAACTGTAATAAAATTATGTTAAAACACTGAATGAAGCTGAATGTGAGAATGATCGAGGGAGGAGGGCTGGGGGCACAAATGAAATCAGAAAGAAAGATAGACGATAAAGACTGAGATGATGTAATCTAGGAATGCCTAGAGTGTATAATGATAGTGACTAAATGTACAAATTTTAAAAATGTTTTTGCATGAGAAAGAACAAAGTAATGCCATTACTGCAGGGTGCTGAAAATAGATGGTAATTACTATTTTAAAATTTCACCTTATGTGTGAGACTAAAGCAAAAAATGTTTATTTGGTACAAAATTCATATTTTGACTAGTGCATTTCCTAATATAACTTATGTAGACAGCTCAATTGAACACCATAAGTACATGGTAATTGAGTAGGGCATGAGATTTTGTTGGTTTGTCCAGAGTGATTCCCTGATAAATCCCAGAGTGATTTGAACAGTGAATTAAAAAGTATTTGCAAACTCCCCTTCGGGGAATGGTGAGAAAGGGAGAAAATTCAACCTCCTCAAGTTGAATTCTTGATATTCTCACAAGCAGTGCGGACAATCAAAGCTACAGGCTGAGCCCCCAATCTTGGGGTTTGTTCATATGAATCTTAACCCCACAAAAGATAGGTTAAGCCTATTGAAAATTAGGCCTAAGAGTCAGCCCCAAGAGAACCTCTTTTGTTGCTCAGATGTGGCCTCTCTCTCCAGCCAACACAACAAGCAAACTCACCACCCTCCCCCTGTCTACATGGGACATGACTCCCAGGGATGTGGACCTCCTGGCAACATGGGACAGAAATTCTGGAATGAGCTGAGACGCAGCATCAAGGGATTGAGAAAACCCCTAGAATGAACTGAGACTCAGTATCAAGGGATTGAGAAAACCTTCTTGACCAAAAAGGGGAAGAGTGAAATGAGATAAAACAAGTGTCAATGGCTGAGAGACTCCAAACAGAGTCAAGAGGTTATCCTGGAGGTTATTCTTACACATTAAATAGATATCACCTTGTTAGTCAAGATGTAGTGGAGACGCTGGAGGGAACTGCCTGAAAATGTGGAGCTGTGTTCCAGTAGCCATGTTTCTTGAAGATGCTTGTATAATGATATAGCTTTCACAATATGCCTGTATGATTGTGAAAACCTTGTGTCTGATGCTCCTTTTATCTACCTTATCAACAGACGAGTAAAACATATGGAATAAAGATGAATAATAGGGGGAACAATGTTAAAATAAACTTAGATTGAAATGCTGGTGATCGGTGGGGGGAGGGGGTATGGTATATAAGAATTTTTTTCTGTTTCATTTTTATTTCTTTTTCTGAATAGATGCAAATGTTCCAAGAAATGATCATGAGGATGAATATGCAACTATGTGATGATATTGTGAATTACTGATTATATACGTAGAACAGAATGATCAAAAATTACGAATGTTTGCGTTTGTTTGGTGTTTTTTGGAATTTAAAAAAAAATTAAAAATTAATTAAAAAAAGAAAGAAATTAAATAATTTCACTAATCTCAGTCTCTAATCAATCTCATTTTAAAATTTTTATAGATATTTCACAATAAGTGGATATCATTTTTGTTCTCACGCTAAGGTCCAAATTTATAGATGTTTTACATGAATATGAAAATAGAACAGTTTTAAAAACTAATAAACCTGTAAATTACAACAATTTTGTTGTTTACTTTCATATTTAAAAACAAACAAACTAAAAAAGAGGGAATACTTCAAAATATGTGTTTAAAAGTGAATTCAGAAATGAACCCTCACATGTGTAGCTAAATGATTTTTGACAACAGTGTCAAGTCCACTCAGTGGGGAAAAAACAGTCGCTTTAAACAAAAGGTGATGGGTAAAATGGATAGCCATATGCAAAAGAATGAAGGTGGAACCCTACTGCATACCATATACAACAATTAAGTAAAAAAGGATGAAAGACCTAAATAGGAAAACTATACAAGTCCTAGAAGAAAACAAAGGGATGCATCTTCAGGACTTTGTGTTAGACAACGGTCTCTTAGACTTTATACCCAAAGCACAAGCAATGAAAGAAACAGATGAATGGTAGTTCATCAAAACTAAATCTTTTTAATTTTTGTGCATCAAGTTCAGGAAAGTAAAAGTAAAAAGATATGAAAAGTAAAAGAACAACCATTAGAATGGGAGAAAATATTTGCAAACCACATATCTGATAAGGGAACACTCAAGGGCTGTGTAGCCAGAATATATAGAAAAATTCTACAACTTAATAACCAAAAGACAAACCAATTAAAAAATGGGCAAAAGAATAGACGTTTCTCCAAAGAAGATATTCAAATGGCAAATAAGCACATGAAATGATGCTCAACATCATTAGCTATTAGGGAAATGCAAATCAAAACCACAATAAGAAACCATTTCACACCCTGTAGAATGACTACTATTAAAACAAGCAGAAAATTACAAGTGTTGGAGAGGATGTGGAGAGAAATAGGAACAGTTGTTCATTGTGGGTGGAAACGTAAAATGGCGGAACCACTGTGTGTGGGTGGAAACGAAAAACGGCGGAACCACTGTGGAAAACAGTTTGGCAGTCCCTCAGAAAGTTAAGAACAGAATTACTACATGATCCAGCAATTCCACTTCTAGGTAAACACCCAAATGAATTGAAATCAGGGACCAGAACATATATTTGCACACCAATGTTCATAGCGGCGTTATTCACAAATTGCTAGAAGATGGAAGCAACCCAAGTGCTCATCAGCTGACAAATGGATAAATAAAATGTGGTATATACACACAATGAAATATTTAATTGTAAAAAGGAATGGAGTCCTGATTCATGTGACAATATTGATGAATCTTGAAGACATCATGTTGAATGAAATAAGCCAGACACAAAAGGACAAATACTGTATGATCTGTTATGAAATAATCAGAATAGGTAAACATATAGAGCCAGAAACTAGAATACAGGAACCAGGGGCTAGGATGGGGGGTAGGGAATTGGGAATTAATGCTTAACTGGTATGGAATTTCTACTAGGAGTGATGGAAAAGTGTAGGTAATGGATGATAGTGATGTTAGCACAACATTGTGAAAGTAATTAACAGACCTGAATTATACAAGTGAATATTGTTAAAAGGGAGAAACGTTAGTTTGTATATATGTTACTAGAATCAAAATTAAAATAAAACGTATAGGACAACATAGTGAACCCTAATGTAAACTGTGCACTAACTTGAGTATAATTATAAAAATATTGTTTCATCAATTGTAATAAAGGCACCAACCTAATGCAAAGCGTTAGTAATAGGGAAACTGTATGGGAGGAGGGTTATGGTAAACCTACAACTACTGTAATAAAAAAATAGACAAAACAAAAGGTAGGAGGGGGACCGCTCTGTCCTGGTTTAGGTTGGTAGTCTGGCTCTGGAAGGAGAATCCTGACCACGCCCCCGACCACGCCCACCGTCTCGGGCAGCCTGGAGTTGGCCCCTCAGGCCTCCATCTTAGAGAGTTACCAATCTTCTCAAGCCAAAGCCAGTCTTCGGTGTGGGACAGTGAACTCACCGTAAGTAATATGTCTAGCTCAGCGCTTCATACATAAGCATCTCTAGAAACAGTAAGTTAAATTCAAGTTATCAGGACAGCTGCCAGACTCAGTTGGCCCAGCCCCTGATCCTGAGGCACTTTGACCATGAGCTCGCTGGGCTCGGTGAACCTGGAACTGCCATTATCCCTCTTGCGTAAGGAAGGGAGCTGAGGGCAAAGGGCTTCCACCCCACAGCCGCGCCCAGTCGCCCAGCCTGGTCCGGCAGTCCAAGTAAGTGGCAGGACCCGGTGTCCAGGACTGCCTTCAGAGTCAAATTTTTGAGGAAGTTCCTGCGGGCGTCAAGGGCTTAGCGCATTGTTTCTGTTCTCTCGGGGATCACAGTGCTGCGCTGCCTGTTGTTCCGTGTCTGAAATAGTTGTTTTGTGTATTTTGTCCGGTTTTCAAATTGTTTCTGGCGGGAATAAGTCTGGTGCTAGTTTCACCATCCTATCTGGCATTCCCTGGCTTTTGACTTAAGCGGTTGGGTGAATGATGGTGCCATTTACTCAGGGGGCACAGATTAAGGGAGGACAGGTTTTCCGGGACATAGTAATTTTGAGATGGCTGTGGGGAATCCAGGTGGAGATTTTTTAGGCTCTTGGATACATGGATTGGAAATCAGAGAAGAGGTCTGAAGGGAAACAATGCTTTTTTGATCTCCCCCTACATATTATTGAAATTTTTTCATATGAATTTGGCTTCCCTAGTGCATAGATAAAAAATAAAGCATCTGTAGATGTGTAGAAAATGATGGTGGTAATGACTCAGATAAATGTATCACCTTTTAATTCAGTATCCAAACAGCTGACCATCCTCCCAGTCACAGGGCTTTTGTTCACAACCTCTGCCCTTGGACACTCCAATATTTGCAACTAGTCACAGCAAGTGCTCTCTCTCTCTATGTGTATATATACATATATGCAGTTATGTAATATATATGTAGATACAGATATATAGTTATGTAGTAGTTAAATCATCACCAAATTTAAAATTAAAAAAAGTTTTTCTTTGTGATTATTTTCTTTGATCAATGGGTATTTATAAACATGGTAATGTTCTTTTTTCCTTTGTGTTGCATGTGCTTTTGGTATCCTATCTAAGAATCCTTTGCTAAATCCACGATCATAAAGGTTTAAGCTGATGTTTTCTTCTAATCATTTTATAATTTTTGCTCTTGCATTTCTGTCTTTGATCCATTTTGAGCTAATTTTTGTATATGGTATAAGTTAAGGGTCCAACTGCATTTTTTTGCATCTGGCTATCCAGTTGTCCCATTGGTTGGAAGGACTCTTCTTTCCCTTTTGAATGGTCTTGACATCCTTTTTAAAATCAGTTGACCATAGAGGCATGGGTTTATTTTTGGACTCTCAATGCTATTCCATTGACCCATTTGTCTAATCTTGTGCTAGTGCCACTCAATTTTGAAATCATTGTGAGTCCTCCTGCTTTGTTCTTCTTTTACAGATTGCTTTGACTATTCTGGGTCCCTTGTAATTCCAAAGCATTTTCAGATCTACTTGTCAGTTTCTAAAAAGAAGTCAGCTGGGATTCAAATAGGGATTGCTTTGAATCTGAAGATTAGTTTGGAGAAAATGACCATCTTAACAACGTTGAGTCTTCCAATCTATGATGTTTTTCCATGTATTAAGATCTTACTTATTTCTTTCAATAGTGTTTTATAGTTTTCAGGGTATATGTTTTGTTTTATACCTCTTGCTACATTTATTTCTACGTATTCTTTTTCAATGGAGTTGATTGACTTCATTTTCAGATTGTTTATTGCAACTATGAAAAAATACAGTTGATTTTCATATATTGACTTGTATCCTTCAACTTTACCTAACTAAGGTTATTAATTCTAATAGCTTTTTTTCCTTTCTTTCTTTCTTTTTTTTTTTTGGCATGGGCAGGCTCCAGAAATTGAACCCTAGGTCTCCGGCATGGCAGGCAAGAATTCTGTCACTCAGCCACTGTTGCACCACCCTAATTCTAATAGTTTTTAATTTAAGTCCTAAAGATTATCTATATTTAAGATAATTTTTCTTTTCCCTTTCCATTCTGGGTGCCTTTTAGGGTTCTTTGTTTTTTTTTCTTAATTGCCCTGGCTAGACCTGTTAGTACAGTGTTGAAAAGCAGTGGTGAAAGTGGTTTTCTTTGTCTTGTTCCTGATCTTAGGGGGTAAGCTTTTAGTCTTTCACAATTGAGTGTGTTAGCTGTGGGTTTTTCATTATATTCATTATCAAGTTGAAGAAGTTTCCTTCTATTCCTAGTTTGTTGAGGGTTTTTATCAGGAAAGTTTGTTGAATTTTGTCAAATGCCCTTTCAGCATCAATTGAAATGATGATGTGGACTTATTATACTTTTTAATATTTTTAAATTGTGAAATATATATTTAAAAAAGCAATTAATTTCAAAGTACATTTTTAAAAAGTGGTTTTAGAACTATTGATTCATTCTCTTGTTATTGGTCTGTGGAGATCTTCTATTTCTTCTTGACTCAGGGTAATTTATGTGTTTCTAAGAATTTGTCCATTTCATCTAGATTACCCAGTTTTGGGGGCAAAATAGTATTGTCTTATAATCCTTTTTGTTTCTATAAAGTTTAACCTCTTTCATTTGTGACTTTAGGAATTTGAGTCTTCTCTCCTTATTATTCATCAATCTAGCTGCAAGTTTATCAATTTTGTTGATCTTTTCAAACAACCAACTTTTAGTTTTGTTGATTGTCTTTATATTTTTCCTCTTGTCGATTTCATTTATCTCTACTCTGATCTTAATTTTCTTTCTTCCTCTAGTCTCAGATTTCATTTACTCTCTTTCTAGTTCCTTAAGGTGTAAAGTTAGATTATTATTTGAGATCTTTTTTCTTTTTTAATGCAGGCTTTTACAACTATAAATTTCCTTTGCGGTGCTGATTTTTTTACATCCCACAAGTTTTGGTGTGTTGTGTTTTCATTTTCATTCATCTCAAGGTATTTCCTAATTTTCCTTTTGATTTCTTCTTTTACTTTATTGTTTTAGTTTCGAAAAACTGCTGGAATGCAATATACCAGAAACAGAATGGCTTTTAAAAAGGGAATTTATTAAGTTGCAAGTTTACAGGTCTAAGGCTGTGAAAATATCCAAATTAAGGCATCCAGGGAAAGACACCTTAACTCCAAAGAAACGGCTGATGAAATTCAGGGTTGCTCTCTCAGCCAGGAGGGCATATGGCAACATCTGCTAGCTTTCTCTCATTTCATAAGCCTTTCCCTGAGGCCTTTTCCTTCTGCAATTCCAAAGGTCTCTGGCTGTGTAGGCTCCAGGGCTTTTTCCAAAATGATTCCCTCTTAAAGGGCTCCAGTAAGCAACCCCACCTTGAATGGGTGGAGACACATCTCCATGGAAACTATCTAATCAAAAGTTACCACCCACAATTGGGTGGGTCACATTCCATGGAAACAATCAAAAACATCCCATGCAGCAATATTGTATGAGGATTAAAGAGCATGGCTTTTCTGGGGTACACAACAGTTTCAAATCGGCACACTTATTGTTTAGGAATGTGTTGTTTAATTTCCACATCTGTGAGTTTGTCAAGCTTTTCCCTGTTACTGATTTCTAATTTCATTCCATTGTGGTTAGAGAACATGCTTTACATTATTTCTATCCCTTTACATTTATTGAGGTTTGTTTTATAGTCTGGCATATCCTGGAGAATATTCTTTGGCACTTGAAAAGAATGTATAATCTGTTATTGTTGGATAGGGTGATCTATAGATACCTGATATGGTGTTTTCCAGATCTCCTGTTTCCTTGTTGATCTTCTGTCTGTTCTATCCATTATTGAAACTGCAGTATTGACGTTTCCAGCTATCATTCTTGATTTGTATATTTCTCTCCCTTCATTTCTGTCAATTTTTTGCTTCATGTATTTTAGAACTTTGTTATTAAATACATGTATCTTATGATTCTTATATTTTCATGTTGGATTGGCCCTTTTATCATAAAAACTCCTTTTTTATCTCTAGTAGCATTTTCTTTGTTTTAAAGTGTATTTTGTCTGATCTTAGTATACTCATTCCAGCTTTCCTGTGGTTGCTGTATGATATATTTTTCCATTTTTTCACTTTTAATCTATTTGTGGCTTTGAATCTAAAATGTGTCTTTTACAGACAATATATAGTTGGATCATGTTATTTTTTTGGTCTTTTTTTAACCCAGTCTGCAGGCTCTGTCTTTTGATTGTTTAATTTATTTACACTTAATGTTATTATTGTTATAGTGGATTTATGCCTGCCATCTTTTTGTCATCAGTGTTTCATGTCTTTTTTGTTCTTGCATTCCTTCTTAACTGGTTTATTTTACATTAAGTGAATATCCATGGTAGCATTTTAATTTCTTTAATGAATTTTTCACAATTTTTTGAGTTATTTCTAAGTGGTTGCTCTAGAGTTTATCATATATATCTTAACTTACCAGAATCAGCTTCAGATTTATACTAGCATAATTCCAGTAATATATGGAACTATTACTCCTCTATAGTTCTATTCCCTTTCCCCCCCTTTTGTGGTATTATTGTTAGATATACCATCTATTAATGTTATAACCCTAACAATATATTGTTATAATTGTTACTTGACCATTTCTTGTCATTTCCTCAGTCCATTATAGCTTTGTTCCCACCCATTCCATTTGAGCTTTATTGACAGAATAGTTTCTGAACTGTGTGAAATTTGTTCTGTCCTCAGGAACACTCCTCCCAACAGTCTTATTCCCTAGTTCTCTCCTGCTAACTAACCAATCTACATTCTAGGCTGTATCTTATTTGATGTACAGATCTCCTCCCAGATTCCTTTTACTGCAACCTCTACTGATGTATAGAGTGCCCTTAGGTTTAAACTTTTTCATGAAGTGCTGTAAATGAAGTTACTGCTTTTGGGGAGAGATTAGGAGTGATGTGTTTTATGGCCTGCTTCTCTCCCCAGCTAAGTCTCTGAGCCAGGGCTCTGGAGCTGGGATGCGGACACTGATGAGCTTCTCTCTGAGTGACACCAGTGTTCTAGCACCTGAGCACACGTTGGGGGGCTGTCAGTGGCTTGAAGCCCTCCCTGTTTGCCTCTCCTGATGTGGAAACATGGCTTCATGAGATGGTGGAAGGGCTATATCATGGCCCCAATATTCTCAGCAAACCATGTCCAAGATAGAACCTTCTTTCATGAGTGGGGATTGGGTAGAAAAAGGAAGCCTACATCTCTTGACTGCACTCACATGGAACTTAGCAACTAGTAGCTGGGGGTGGATGAGAAATGCTGAAGCCCTGCTCCTCTCAGGAAGAAAGCCCTCCAGTTGGCAGCTGGCATTAGAGGGAGCTCTGTGTTCTTAGCTACAGCAATCTATAGTGGAGTCTCCATCTTGCTGAGCCAGGAGGAGGGAAAAAGAGAGAGGTCATGGTCCACATTCCACAGACTGTCACTTTTCTTATCTGATTTTCTTGAAAAGATGTTTCTTCATTTGTTATTTGCCTTTAGGATCATTTCCCTAGGCTTTAAATGATTGTTTTTACTAGTATTCCTTATTTCTTTATATGGCTTCAAGTTACTGTCTAGTGGTAATCTTTCAGGACTCCCTTTAGTATTACTTAAAGGACAGATCTGCTAGTAATGAACTCTCTTAAATTTTTTCTTTTTTTAAATCTGGGAATGTCTTAACTTCTCTTCATTTCTAAAGGACAGTTTTGCTAGCTATAGCATATTTGATTGGCAGTTTTTCCTTTGACATTTTAAATGTTATCCCACTGCCATATTGCCTTCATTATTTCTTATGAGAAATTAATCTTATTGAGACTCTCTTGTATATGATAAATCACTTCTCTCTGACTGTTTTAAAGACTTTCTCTTTGGTTTGGCTTTTGACAATTTGATTATACTATATCTTGGTGTGGATATCTTTGAGTTTATCCTACCTCAAGTTTAGTGAACTTCTTGGTTGGGTAGAGCCATGTCTTTCATCACATTTGGAAAGATTTTGGCCATTTTCCCCCCAATATTCTTTCTGCCCCTTTCTCATTCTCTTTATCTGAGGACACCCATTTACACACATGGGTACATAATGGATAACCATTATGTACATGAGTACATGTTTGTACTCTTGTTTGTGTCCCACTGTATTGCATGACCTAAAATTTGAGGTGGTTCCTTGAAATTTTTGAGCCTCCAGATGTGTGTTCTAATCCAATACTACTTTATTGCTCAAATTATCCAATCTTTGCCAAGTTAGCTCCTCTGGACATCCTTGTCTTGTCCCTGATCTTAGGGGGAAAGTTTTCAGTTTTTCCCCATTGAGGATGATATTAGCTGTGGGTTTTTCATATATTCCCTTTATCATTTTAAGGAAGTTCCCTTGTATTCCTATCCTTTGAAGTGTTTTCAACAGGAAAGGATGTTGAATCTTGTCAAATGCCTTCTCTGCATCAATTGAGATG
>PVIY010064539.1:0-10116 GCA_004026745.1 Myrmecophaga tridactyla
AGGGGGTGACCACAATGCACCAGCAAAGGGCCAGTTGGTAGATCCTGGTGTGAGCCAAGCCCTTAGCCCTCTAGGGCAAGAAACTAAAAGCTGGAGAAATTAAATGATTTCATTAATTTCATGACTTCCGCTTATAGGTTTTTCTCCCATTGTATTCCCAATTTGATTTTAAAACTTTGGAAGAAAAGGAAAAATGTGCATACTGTTAAAACTTACCGGATTTATGCAAAAACACATTTCCCAAACTGTGTTTCATGGAATACTAGTTCGATGAGATGTTAGTATATGTCCCAATTTTAAAAACAATATTAGCAAGATTTTTCTTCTAAGATGATAGGTATATAAAATATTAAGCCCATGTGTGTAATTATTATTATATGATAATCTTCCTTTAAGGAATTCCGTGCCACACCCTAAAATGCAAGGAAACAAAACAGCCTGAAAGGCCATCAGATATAGGAAAGGCACAGCATTCACTCAGGATGTTAACTCGTGGACAGTACTATCAACTCACATTTTGTATTTCCTCTGACCCCTTGCAAAGCTGGGTTCTGGGTTATACACTTTTAAATAATCTGGATAAATGATTGGTATTCAAAATTTATTATATGTTAATTATCAGATCATACTTGAAAATTTATCAGAAAGAAGTCTTTATTTTCTTTTTTTTATTGTAGGAAAATACGCATACATCAAATTCACCATTTTAACCATTTTGAAGTGTACAATTCAGTGGCATTAAGTGCATTCATGGTGTGGTATAACCATCATACTTTCAGAACTTTTTCATCATCCCAAACAAAAACTCTCTATCTATTGAGCAGTAATTCCCCATCCCCCACTCTCCCAGCCCCTGTACCCTCTAATCTACCTTCTGTCTCTATGAATTGACCTCATATAAGTAGCTTATTTCACTCAGCATATTGATTTCAAGGTTCACTCATGTTGTCGCATGTATCAGAACTTCATTCCCTTTTATGGATGAATAATATTCCATTGTATGATAGACCACATTTTTTTTGATTCATGTATCTGTTGATGGACACTTCGCTTGCGTCTACCTTTTGGCTATTGTGCAGAAAGCTGCTAGGGACACTGGTGTAGGATGATCTATTTTAGTCCCGGTTTTTTATTCTTTTGAGTTGTACCTAGGAGTGGAATTGCTGAGTTAGCAGCCTTTTAAAATAAGTTTGCATTTAGACACTTAATTGTTTAACTCTATGTGTACTTAAAAGATTTAGCCCTACACACAGATCAGTGGGTGGATGTGAAGCCAGGAAGACTTGTGGATTCCCCACAGAAGAAAATGAACCACTCACATGGTCTCAAATGAACCTTCACTGGATCTGCACGAGACCTCTGCTGTTCATTTATTTTGTCTATAAAAAGGGCACGGATGATTAAAGGAGAAGGAGTTATAACAGAGAAAATGGGATTTGAGAAGCGAGTATGGCTGCTGAACCACTATATTAATATTTCTTCTAGCTTACAATGTTTTTTTGTTTTTGTTTTTATGCTGTATGGTGGGGGTCACATTTCAGTCTTTTTCCATGTGAGTATCCCGTTATTACAGCACCATTTGTTGAATTCTTTTTTTGAGGGGGGAGGGGGGTTGTGCATGGGCCAGGAATCGAACCCGGGTCTCCCGCATGGTGGGTGAGGATTCTGCCACTGACCTCCCCTTGCACCCTTCTCCAGTATTTTGGAGCATCAAGAAGGAAAAATCTGAGATGGTGGAATGGTAACCCACGACAAATTCTGTTCCATAACTACTTTTTAAAGTGCGCTTCGAAAAGTATTGCTTTTTTCTTTCTTTGCTTTGTATGTATGTTATATGTTCCAACGAAGAGAGAGAGAAAGAGAGAGAGAGAGAGAGAAGGTGCTAATGAAGAACTTTGCAAATAGAGAATAAAAGGGACCAAAATCAGAACCTGAACATAGGTAGGTATTGAGATATGAATTATCCCATAATCTTTTCCCAAAATGTCTTAAAAAGGTAACAATTGTAAGTAACATTTCACTCAGTCTTTCTGCACGTACACAATTATTAGGAAAAAGGATCTGAAAAGTGTTTAATCTGGGTAAGAGTAGTTTTAATTTAAAAAAAAAAAACCACCACACACACACAAACATATGCGTGCCCCACGTAAGTTCTCTACGATGCCTTGTGTCAGAGGATTGAATGATTTTCCCTCAAAGCTGCTTACCAAATATTTTGCCACTCAGAGCCGAGAGCTCAGTGAGTCTTGGCGAGGACATGTCTTCACTGAAGATCCGACGTTGCTGGAGCAAACCTTTCTGCTGAACTCCTCTGAATAACACCAGGTATGCCCACATGAAAACATCCTCAGAAAGGCCCAGCTGCAAAGGAGATTTAGTAAAAGATGGTTAAATGATTTTTCTATAAATACAATTTATAGGAACCTTATACCTGCTTATGTAAGAGAGCATTGACTTTTCTACATAGCATATTCACTTTTAATCATTTTATCTTGTTTTCACAGTCTTTTCTTATACTGTTTAATAAATTTTAGTTAATGAAAGAAAAGCTTATTTGCACGTCTGATTTGATGATAAATTCTATGCCTTCAATCTTCCTGGGTAGGGGTAGAAGTTGAATTTATTTACTTTGGTCCTCTTTGGATTTATAGTAAGAGCAAAAACATTTTATTTGTTGCTTTTTTTGTATGTGTGTTGGATTTTGCAATGAAAACTGTTTTTAAAAAAAAAAACACACACATTTCATTAAATTCTGATAAATTGGGATCAGCCCCAGATTTATCTTGGTAAATTCTTTCTTCTCCATATTGATGAGGAGTTTAAAATTATGTGGCAAGGTATTTCTGTAGGGGAGAAGCTAAGAATTGCTTCCAGAAAACTTCTTTGTTACTCAGATATAGCCTTTCTTTCTAAGCCAAGCTTTACAAGGTGACAATGTCATGTCCCTCTATGTGGGACATGACACTCAGGAGTGAAAGTCTTCCTGGCTGGGGCATGGATCCCCACAGATGAGTCTGGCCCTGGCACCGTGGGATCCACAATATCTTCTAGACCAAAAGGGGGAAAAGAAGGGTGATAAAATAAGGCATCAGTGGCCAAGAGAGATCAAATGGAGACAAGAGGCTATTCTGGAGGCTGCTCTAATGCAAGCTTCGGTTAGGTAGTGCTAATTGCCATGGTTTGCTACACCCCAACCAACATCATTCCTGTTGACTCTTAAGAACACCTGGGGCTTAAACTGAGCCTCTATAAAGGTTTCATGCACTAGGTTTGCTCTCCTGGAACCTATAATTCCCAGACGGTTCCTAGGTCAGATAAATCCTGAAACCCAGAGGGACCAGCCTCTCCAGGATTATCAGTTAATTACATCCCCCATCCTGTAGTGTGGACACCCCTTCTCAACATGAAAAAGTCAGAACAGGCATTGCCCCAAAATCCCTTTAGATTAGGAGAAGTATCAAAGGAGAAGAAGGAGGTGTAACAGAGAGAATGGGATTTAACAAACGGGGATGACTGTTGAATCACTATTTAAAAATTCCTTCTAGCTTCCAGTGTTTTAGAGCACCTAGAAGGAAAAATCTGAGATGGTGGAATGGTAGCCCATGATAAACTCTGGGATCTGTTCTGTAACTACTTGTTGAAGTGTGCTTTGAAAGTTGTTGCCTTTTTTCTTCTTTGCTTTGTATATGTTATAGTTTACAATAAAAAAACGTTTAAAAAATAAGGTGGTAAGGAAATCTTTTAAAGCAGTTTCATTTTATTGCATTTTGTTTAATTCAGGCTTTTCACTAAACAGACTGGCCTTTTCCCTAAATGGGCCTAATTAGCCTAATTATCATGCACCTGCACATTGCAATAAAGCTGGAATTTGATTTCTGACCCAGCTGGTTTGCAGATCAATGGTCAGGATGACCCTGCTGGTTTAGCAATAAATTCAGAGCAAGTAATTCCAGCACTCCAACTCTAGAGTCTCTTTCGGCCTGAATCTTGAGTGATTTTCTTCCTCCCTCCCTCCCTCCTGCTTTTCCTTCCTTCCTTCCTCCCTCCCTCCCTCTTCCTTTCTCAAGAGGGATTAAACAAATTATCACGATAATGTATATATAACACAAAATTTCCCACCAACCATTTTTCAGTGTACAGTTCAGTGGCATTAATTACATTCAGTGGTGCTACAATCGCCATTGTCCACTGCCAAAACTTTTTCATCATCCCAAATAGAAACTCTGTACCCATTAAGCAGTAACTCCCTGCCCTAGTCTGCCTGGCTGCTGTGACAAATGCAAAACAATGGGTTGGCTTAGCAACCGGAGTTTATTGGCTGACAGTTAGGAAGGCTAGAAGCCCCAAATCAAAATGTTATTACTGGACAAAGGCCGTGGATCCTTTTGCCCAATGCACTCAATAACCAATTCCTGAGGCACCAGGGTTTCAAAGAAAGAAAGAGTTTATTACTAGGCGCGTAGCAGGAGAGCAGATGACCTAGCGGCCCAAACTCTGTCTCCCCGAACTTCAGTAATTTGGATAGTTTTATTAGAGAAAAGGTGGGCAGGGTTTAGGATAATGAGGACAGTGGTCCCAGCTGACATAATTAGAGGTAATCTAATTATTGAGCATGTGCAGACTGATTCCATGCTTTGTCACAGAATGTATGAAAGAAAATGACGGAATGAGGTGTAGGTGACTTGTAGGTTACAGTCTAAGCTACTGCGCATGTCAGGCAGGCCCACTTTGGTTAGATCCAGTCTCGGTCATCAAGATAACTTTGGATTTGGGATGGGTTAGTTCTGGGCTAACCCAAGACCCTTCATTAATAAACATTAGGAGCTGTCTTTGATGATTATAAGACTCCAAAGTTGAAAAACTAGACAACTGGGTACAGATGAAGGTTAGTCACCAGGTTTTTACAATCACAGGGGCAGAAGATAAGGGCTATACAATCGTTATCAGAGATCAAGTTATCTGGATTACAATTCAGAGATTTCAGGTATTTTCCTGACTACTCCAATATACCAGAAAGCAAAAAGGAATACTGATATAACGATTCAGTAATCAAAATCATTCCTTAAATCCTGATTTCTCTGTTATAGTATTGGCAGGGGTGTGAAGTGGTATCTCATTGTGGTTTTGATTTGCATTTCCCTAATGACTAATGATGCTGAACATCTTCTTGTGTGCTTATTGGTCATTTGTACATCTTCTTTGAAGAAATGTCTGTTGCTCTCTTTTTTTTTTTCTTGCTTGGGCAGGCATCAGGAATCCAACCTGGGTCTCTGGCACGGCAAACGAGAACTCTGCCACTGAGCCACCATGGCCCGCCCTATTGCCCATTTTTTAATGGACTTGTTAGTTTTTGTTGTTGTTGAGTTGTAAGAGGAATTTTTAAAGCATAAGAAAGAGTCCTTGGGAAAGTTCATGAAGGTGGCAGCTTGTGAGCCATTTCTCAGGCAAAAGAGCAAAAACAAGTTTTCCAGAGCAGAAGAAATTTTGCCTCAAGACAACGACCTAAAATCCTGCCTGAGTTTGCAGCCTGCAGCCCTGCCCTACAAATTGTCAACTTACCAGCCCCCATGATGGCGTGAGACAATTCCCTAAAGTAAATCATGTACACATGTGTGCGCGCACGCATCCTCTGGAATTCCATGACTTTCACGGGTGGGCTCGGTGTCAGGTCCTCTGCTGCGCGCCAAGGTAGGGCAGAGCCTTAGGAACCCGCAAGCCCGGCTAGCCTCGCCAGTCTTTGGGGCTGGGTGTGCTCTCTCTGCTGCGTCCCCACTCCGTGGGAATAAACAGCAAGGGGGCAGCGAGGTCTCCGGAGAATGGCTGGGTCCTGGAAGCGCCCCGGGACAAGGCAGTCACTGGGCGCCCGCGCTGCCCCTGACCCCTGCAGAAAGCCCCCCACGCCCCCACCCCGGGCGCCCAGAGGAAGGCGCCCGCGCCTCGGGGATGGTGACACCCCAGGTACTGGGCCTTGGGCTCTTCCCCTGTAGAGTGAATCCCCCAAAGAGTTCAGCTGCTCGGGCTTGGCGGAGCTAGGGGGAAATAAGATATTTTTACTGGCTTCGCTGTCTTTCCCGGTGGCCGAGGGGCCCCTCCCTGCGCGCCTCCCAGGTCTCTTCCTAACAGCCGCAGCGCCCCCCACCCCTCGGCGCCGCAGTGATGAGTGGGAGGAAAAGGACTTGTTGCAAAGTGCAGGTTATTATAGGGTTCCAAGCCTCTGCATCCCCCTGCCGAGGAAATCACCACCTTGGCTGCGGAGGAATTTATCGCCCCGCTGTTCTTTTTTTGCAAGTTCAGAAGACCTGTGCTATGAAGCTTTCAGTAGGGGGCAAGGTCATTAAAAAATCTGGTCAGTTCTTCCCCGCACCACCCCCCCCCCGCCATCCCCCTCCCTCCCCAGAGGCAGCAATATCCCTTGAGTCACCTTTCAATGGCGTTGCACATTTTCCAGGGTCTGCGCTGCTTTATGATCCTTGGCTAGTGCCAGCGCGCGCTGCCAGGGCGTGGATGCTGAAGGCTGTCAGCGCAGCGGGGTGGAGAGAGATGGAAGCAAGTTTCCAGAGTCTTCCTTTTGCCACACACTTGAGCAAGGCCCCTCAGCTTTCTGGGCCCCAGCTACTTCCCTCTGCAGATGGAGGGTGGCCTGTGGATTCCCAGCCATCCTTCCCAGGTCTCAGCCCAGCATTGGGCGAGTGGCCCGGGGTGAAGCAGTTCCAGGAAGCGCAGGACAGGACGCGCCCTGCGTGACTGTCGCTCGGTTCCCTCCCCTCCCCCAAGCCCCCTTTACCACATGGCCCCCCATCAGCCGGTGTCTCCTGACAAATATAACCATTTAGCAGAGCGGGGCTCTGAGTGCATTAATTTGTTGGTATAAAGATCGAATTGAGATTCTGCCCAGACCTTCTAAGATTAGCAATTTAGGGAGACAAATGGAAGTGAAAGGAGTTATCTGGAGGGTTTAAACGTCATCCCGCCTGCTTTGAAAGGACATTGTAGAGAGGGTTGTTGATTAAAAAAAAAAAAAAAAAAGGCAGGGACCAGCATTAAAGGCTGCAGGCAGGGGGAGAGGGGACAGAAAAGAGGGGTCACTGCACAGAGTCACAGCCAAGAAGTGTAGATCTGAGAAGGTGTCTTGGGCCCGGGAAAGTTCAAGGAGGGTGGGTTAGGGTGGACAGAAGGGTGGCAGTGAATGGATGACATGGGGACCCAGGGGGAGAAGGCTGCAGAGGGAGCCAGGAGGGGCCACACCTGCCTCTTTCTCTCTCCCTTGAAACCCCATCCCCCACCCCTGCCCACTGTGGGTTTGCTTTCTGTCTTTCTCTCTCCCCTCTTCTGCTGGAGTCTGGGACCCACCATCATGCAGGCATAGTGTAAGGCCTGACATTCCCATGTGCTGTCTGGACGTCTCTGAGCCCCACGGAGCCCTAAAGGCCTGGCCATGGGCTCCCCTGCTCTCATCAGATGTGCCCTTCACCCAGTGGGAAGTCTCCCATCTGGCTAGTTCCCTTACCAGCCAGACCAGCTGCATACCACCCTGCCCTCAACCTCCCAGGTTCTGCCCCCTGCCAGCGCGTAGCCTCCCATCGCATCCTCCCGTGAGAGCCAGGGGACACCCCATCCTCTTCTAACAACAAAGCCTGCCTCCCTCCACCCCATTAGTTCACTCTGCTCCAAAGTGCAACCCGAGGTGGCACGGCATGGTGGGCAGTGCCCTCCTCCCTGGGGCTGGGAGTGTTTGGGACCAATGAACTGCTGTCCCTGGCATCTGCCCAGGGTGAGAGCCTTGGGTTTGGCCGTCTTGTGCTACATAGGGCAGGGAGGTGAAGAGGCGGTGGTTAGACAGTGCCTGCCCCCTCCAGGCAGGAGGTGACCCTTCACGGACTTCACACAGGCACCTCACCTGCTTTCCCAGAGGGAGGGTCCAGCACTTGAAAAGCCCACAGGGAAGAACAGCAACCAGTGGACACGGCATGTTTTTAAGTTCCTGCCTGTGCTGATTTGAATCTGTGGTAACTCCGGGAAAGCCAGGTCCTTTAATCCTCATTCAGTTTTGCTGGCTGGGAGCTTTCTAATTGCTCCCATGGAGATGTGACCCACCCAACTGTGAGTGGTAACTTCTGATTAGATGGTTTCCATGGAGATGTGTCTCCACCCATTCTGGGTGGGTCTAGATTAGTTCACGGGAATCCTTTAAAAGAGGAAACATTTTAGAGAAGGAGAGAGAGAGAGAAAACCACGAGAGCCCACGCAGCCAGAGACCTTTGGAGATGAAGAAGGAAAATGCCCCCAGGGGAGCTTCATGAAGCAAGAAGCCTGGAGAGAAAGCTAGCAGACGTTGCCATGTTCACCATGTGCCTTTCCAGTTGAGAGAGAAACCCTGAACTTCATCAGTCTTCTTGAACCAAGGTATCTTTCCCTGGATGCCTTAGATTGGACATTTCTATAGCCTTGCTTTAATTTGGTCATTATCCAAATTAAACTTGCAACTTAATAAATTTCCCCTTCTGAAGGCCATTCTGTTTCTGGTATATTGCATTCCTGCAGCTTGCAAACTAGAACACTACCTGATAGAATAGGTATCTACCTCCTAACAAATGTGTGAGCATTAAAAGCTGCAGTTAGAGCTATGTTGGAGTTTCGTACGGAGCCTATTGCCGGGGAGCATTTTATTGTGATCCAATAAAACACCTGGCATCAACCAGACCTTGTTCTGTTGATTTCTCTGCATCCCATGAATGTGAAGATAAGTCCATCCCTTCTCTTTAAGGATAAGTCAACCCACTCGGCAAGTTTCAAAGGTGCCCTTGTCAATGGGTAGCCGTGATCTGCTTAATATGATCTCATCTCACACAACAAATCCACACGAATCACACACTACTAAAATGCATCTGCCTCCTCAAAAAGTTAAACATAGAATTACTACGGGACCCAGCAGTTCCACTCCTAGGTAAATACCCAAAAGAATTTTAAAAAGGGACTCAAGAAGATGGCGGCCTCCGGCCGGGCGCGCGCGGCCGTGCTTCTGCTTTGTGCCTCTGAGCTGCTGCTGCTGCTGCTGCTGCTACTGCTGCCGCCGCCGTCTTCAGCCGGCGCGGCCGAGGGCCCGGCTGGGACGCCCGGCGACGCTACCCCGCCCCCCCGGAAGAAGAAAAAGGATATTCGCGACTACAATGATGCGGACATGGCAAGGCTCCTGGAGCAGTGGGAGAAAGATGATGACATAGAAGAAGGAGATCTTCCAGAGCACAAAAGGCCCTCCGCACCGATTGACTTCTCGCAGATCGATCCGGGCAAGCCCGAAAGCATATTGAAAATGACGAAGAAAGGGAAGACTCTCATGATGTTTGTTACTGTATCCGGAAGCCCCACGGAAAAGGAGACAGAGGAAATCACTAGCCTTTGGCAGGGCAGCCTTTTCAATGCCAACTACGACGTCCAGAGGTTTATCGTGGGCTCAGACCGTGCTATCTTCATGCTTCGTGACGGGAGCTATGCCTGGGAGATCAAAGATTTTTTGGTCAGTCAAGACAGGTGTGCTGAAGTAACTCTGGAAGGACAGGTATACCCTGGAAAAGGAGGAGGAAGCAAGGAGAAAAATAAAATGAAGCAAGAGAAAAGCAAAAAGAACAAGGAGGGACCTCCTAAACCTCAGGCTTCAAAGCAAGATAACCGAGCTGGGAATGAAAGAGAAGACCTATAATGGAGCATCCGTGGTGCCTGGCAGAGGAGCAGACAGGACACAGCTCTGCAAGGGCTCGGGGTGTGGGGCCGGTCATGAGAAACCACACACTGGATGAAGTTCTAGTTTCTTCTAGAAAGGGTCTGCCCAATCACCAGTTTGTGGTTAAAATTAGAATTACCATTTAAAAGGCTTCAAGACAGATGACAGAGGTTTTCTAATTCATATTGGACACAGACAAATTCGTATTTACTATAACATCACCTCAACTAGAAACTTGACTGTGTTGCTTTTCCCATTTAAATTTGGTGAATCATTGATTCTACTGTGAACTCTGTGTCCTGTGAACAGGACACTGACTGGTACCAACCCCCACTTCTTTGCACCTGCTCTGGTTGGATTACCTGCTGGGTCAGGGTTTTTTTTTTTTTTTTTTTGGT
>PVIY010064540.1:0-10120 GCA_004026745.1 Myrmecophaga tridactyla
GGTTCCTATTTCCTCACATCCTCTCCAGCATTTGTTATTTTCTATTTTTTTAATAGCAGCCATTCTAGTGGGTGTGAAATGTATCTCATTGTCTGATTTGTATTTCTCTAGTGGCTAATGATGTTGAGCATCTTTTTTTTTGTGCTTCTTGGTCATTTGTATATCTTCTTTAGAGAAATGTCAAGTCCTTTAATCATTTTTTATTGAGTTACTTATCTTTTTGTTGTTGAGTTGTCTGTTATAATTTTAATTTTGACTGGTGACAAAACATTGTTTAATACCTGAGAGTAAAAAAAGCCCTGACCAGGAGGAGGCCTTAGTTCCTTGACATGTAGGTGTTGCTTGAGTACCCCTCCAATATGGCTGTTGGCTTTCCCCAGAGTGAGTAATCCAGGAGAAAGCAAAGCAAAAGCTGCATTGTTTTTTATGACCTAGTCTTCGAAGTCATACTTCATAATTTCTACAGTACTCTTATTGGTTATACTGCTCAGTCATATTCATTGTGGGAAGAGATGACATGAGGGCATGAATACCAGGAGGCAAGAATCATTGAAGGTCAGCTCATAGGCTGGCTATCATAGAAATTAATGAATTTAAATGTGAAGTCATGGGCAGCTGCCGTGGCTCAGCAGGCAGAGCTCTGACCTGCTGTGCTGGAGGTCTGGAGTTCGATCCCTGATGCCTCCTGCCCATATGCAAATTAAAAAAAAAAAAAAAAGTAAATGTGAAGTCATATATTATGTACATATAGAACAGTGCAAGTATTTAAAAAAATACTCTAATGAATGAAGCAAAAGGAATAGGAATAGAAATTTAAAAACAATAGGGGTTGTCCTAAGTGTCCACAGATGAATGGATAAACAAAATGTGGTATACACATGTCAATGGCATATTAGTCAGCCATAAACAGAAATAAAGTTCTGGATATCTAGAATAAGCAAATTCATATAGAGACAGAAAGTAGATCAGATATTATAAGGGAGTTGGAGGAGAGGGGAATGGGGAATTATTGCTTAACAAGTAGAGAGTCTCTGTCTGGGATGAAAAACAGATTTTGATAATGGATGGATCATGGTTGGATCATCATGATGTAAACATGCATAATGCCACTGAATTGTACACTTAAAAATGGTTAAAATAGCAAGTTTTATGTTATATATATGTCCCCACAATAAAATTTTTAAAAAGAGTTTAAATAACCTATAGTTAAGAAACTAACAAATAGGATTAAAAACATTTCTTAGCAGCAGTTAAAGTTAGAAAAAATGATTTTTGAGATATTGCATAAAGTTTTGTCTGAAATGCTTTATATATTGTATTTTGTTTTGTTTTGTTTTGTTTCTTGTTAGGGTCAACAAAAGCTGTGCTAGGTGATCAACGAAAACAAATGCTCCAAAAATACAAAGAAGAAAAAGAACTTCAAAAATTGAGAGAACAGAGGGAGAAAGCTAAACGAGGAGTATTTAAAGTGGGTCTTTATAGACCTGATATGCCTTCTTTTCTTTTGTCTGTTTCAAGCAAGAATGCTCTGAAAGCTGAGCCCAAAAAGGTAAATTTAGTTTCTTAACATGATATAGAGAAATAGTTCTTTTTAGCTGTAAATTCTTTTAGAGATTAAATAACTAATTAAATATTAAAATAACGCCTTCCTGATTTTCACTTTAGACTAGTTGATAGGAGACAGGAATGGCCTTAAGTAGTAGCTTAGAAAAATGATAATCAGATCTCCTAAGGTGGCTATAAGTAAGGTGAGATAGGATAAAGCTAGGAAAAAGGATAGAACCAGGTTAAGCAATGCCATGCCAAAGGATTTGGAGTTTATCCTGTAGGATATGAGGAGCCAAGGGAGGCTTATAAATGGTGTGATACTATTATCAAATAAATAATTCAGGAAGATTACGCTGACCTTGAAAATTATAGTTTGGAAAGAGAAGCATTTATAGATAGGAAGACCATTTGTGGGACTATCACGATTGAATGTGGGGGATACAATAAGTAGACTGGGGCAGGGGGGTTAAAAGAAAGAAATGGGTGTAAGACATCATAAGGGTTAAATTTAACAGCCCTTGGTGACCAAGTAGATGGTAAAGGGTGAAGGGATTTGAAGAGTCAGAGATAAAATGATTCTGAGGATGTTTTGAGCACTGCTGCTGTTAAAAGAGATGAGGGGGGAAAGGATTTGGAAGGCAAGAAATGGAATAGGTTTATGTGGGTACTTATTGACAACTTTTAAAAATTATTTTTAAACCTGTTTGGGCCATCTAGATATCAGACAATGGAAATAAAAATGTAGAAGTCAGGGTGGAGATAGGTGCTAACATGTGGATTTGAAATATGATATTGGGAGTATGGATGAATGTTTAAGCATTAGACTAAATGAGACAATCCACTTAGAATTATGAGAAATTATAAGACAGGTCTAGAGAATACCTTCAGGTAGGGAGAAATCAAGTACCTATGATGGACTGAGACAGAATAGCCAATTACAGGAGAATTAAAATAGAAGATAGAAACTATAGCAGGGGCAATCCAAAGAAGAAAGTGATCAGTCAAGAAAGATGAAATTTGAAAAGAAGAAGTTGACTTTGCGGATTAGGTAGTCACTAGTGATTTGCTATTTTTAAGGATATGTTTTAAAAAATCTCCTTTTGAAGACTGTTTAAAAGAGTCTATTGATTATATACTCATTCCTGACTTAAGTAAGAATTGAATAATATAAAGATCCAAGATATTGCCTATTATATTAGTTGGGGTTCTCTAGACAAACAGAATCAACAGGAAATATCCATAAATATAAAATCTATAAAAGTGTCTCACGCAACCATAAGAACGCAGAGTCCAAAATCTGTAGGGCAGACTGTGAAGCTGACAACTCCGATGGAGGGTCTGGACAAACTCCACAGGAGAGGTTCGCTGGCCGAAGCAGGAAGAGAGCCTGTCTCTTCTGAATCCTCCTTAAAAGGGTTCCAGTGATTAGACTAAGCATCACTCATTGCAGAAGACACTCCCCTTGGCTGATTACAAATGGAATCAGCTGTGGATGCAGCGATGTGATCATGATTTAATTCTATGAAATGTCCTCATAGCGACAGGCCAGCACTTGCCCAACCAGACAAACAGGTACCGCCACCTGGCCAAGTGGACACATGAGCCTGACCATGACGCATGTTTCTGGGTCTCCTGAATCTCACTGATTCATTCAACAATTCTCTGAGTATTTACTATGGGTATAACTTTAGTATAATGTGGAAAAGACAGAAATTATTAGGATGTATTTAAGGGTAGAATGAGGAAGAGATTGTATCTGGAGAAACATAAAAGAAGACCTCTTGGAAGAGATAACATTTAATCTGGGTTTTCAAGAATATGTAGGCTGTCAATTATGGATCTAACCTGTAAACAACTTTTTTTAAGACAGGGTTTTATGTAAGTGGGATAAGAGGCACACCGTTGTGTTAAATGATAAAATTCATGAATAATTGTTTTTATTCAACATTGCTGAATTCTGGCTTCTTTTATGT
The DNA here is from genome assembly GCA_004026745.1 of Myrmecophaga tridactyla. Lineage (NCBI taxonomy): Eukaryota > Metazoa > Chordata > Mammalia > Pilosa > Myrmecophagidae > Myrmecophaga > Myrmecophaga tridactyla. The sequence goes on from PVIY010064540.1 coordinate 3,522, forward strand.
ACTCCAGAAAAAAAGCCTATTATCGTAATAGTAGGTTTGTACTAAGATTTGAAGAAGAAAATGGCTTCTAATCTAGAGGAAAGGTATGATTATATATCTTAAGTAATTTGACAGAGTCAATCAGTATCTTATCACTTCTTAAATTAATTGGTTTTCCTCTTGCTAGATTTTTTTTCCATATTTTATGTTTCTACAGTGATCAGTTCTCCATTTTCTTAGTGACAGTGGACTAGTACATAATCATGAGGTTGAAAACAAATTGTCACGTCTAGGAAAGTATGTTATAAAATATCTTCCCTCTCCAGAATGTCTACTTAATCATATTAGTGAGAATCCTAATACCTGAGAAATATGGTTTAAATTTTCTTCTGTCTCTCCTCTGAGAGATAAGAGTAAGTTTTGAACCTATTATGTTAAACTTAAATCAGACAGAACCAAAAAAAAAGCAGAAATTTAAGTTAGCAAGTATTTTTTGCTGTAAATGATTAAGAATAAAAATCAAACTTTAAAATGGGAACTTTAGCTCCTGAAACAGAAAAGTAAAACTTTTGCCAGCTTATTTTGATTTTGTTTTATTTTATCTTCTTTTGCTTTTAAGGCTGTTCCATCTTCTGTACGGGTTACGAGGTCCAAGGCCAAAGATCTAATGGATCAGGCTAAGGTATAGTTTTAAGTTAATCTATTAAGGTACAGTTAGTATACTTTTTTCCTCAGATTAAGTAAATGTATCTACTATTAGCTTCAAGAGTAGTGATTAATTTACTGGAGTAACAGGTTCCAGAATCACTGATACTGACATGATAAAATAGAACAGTTTTTTAGTGGATGCTAAGGAAGTACTCATTTAAAATATTCTTTGCCCAGACATCCTTTAGGAGATCTATATTAAACTTTGTTTTTGTATCCTGGCTCTTTTTCATTGCCTGGGCTCCTATTATGAAGTCCAGGTTACCATGGATCGCAGACAGGGATATAAAATATTTAGGGTAGTTTTTATAAACTGATAGGTTTTCAAAACACCGTTATGCATGGAGCATTAGAAAGGTTATTAAAGAAAAGTGAAGTGGGCAAGGAGGGAAATAGTATCCCTCTTTATTGGATGAGAAAGCTGAATCATGTATTCAACAGATTTTGAGTCTGTTGCTGGCACTGTTCTAAGCTCTGGGATATAGCAGTGAGCCAAACAAAATTCCCTTCTGTCATGAAGTTTACAGATAGGATGAGACAGGCAGTAAGAAAATAAATATATATTATGCTAGATGGTCATATATATTATGGACAGGATAGAAAAGAGAAGGAAGATGGGAAATGCTATTAATAAGGGTGGGGTGGAATTTTGATTGACAGTCACATGGGATATCACTAATATGGTAGCATTTTGTGTAAAGTATTTAAGGAAGTAGAGTGAGCCACAAGGAAGAGCTTTATATCCTGGAGACAAACTTTCTAGGCAAAATTCAAAGACCTTGAAGAGTATGCATGCCTAGTGTGTTTAAGGACCTGCAGTAAGATTGTATAGTCAGCTATTTTTAATAGCTTAGGTTATTAACATTTTCTAAATTCTATGGTACTAAAAGGAAAGAAATTTATATAATGGAAAATATTTTTTTCTTTACTTTGTTCTCTTTGAAGAAGAGGGTTTTTGTTTTTTTTTTACTCAGGCTTTGGATGAGGGATTTATAGATTTTATGAATTTATAGATAAAAAACGTGGTGGCTTGATTCATTATGCAGTTAAATCACATGGCACCTAATCTTTTGAAAGGTTGATAATAGGAATGATATTCAAGCAATCCAACCTGGTCAAAGTCTAACTTCTGAAAAGAAAGTGTTGGACAAAGAGAAAAAAGGTAGGAATATTATCAATTATTAAAAGACCATATCTGTCACAGAATTAAATTAATAATTACATAAAGCATTTGATTTGATTATTTTTCCCCCAGCTGTACAACCTGCCATCCTTTCGTCAATGAGAATGACTCGATCAGCTACTCAAGCAGCAAAGCAGACTGCCAAAGCAGTCTCATCTACCACAACAAGAAATCCAGTCTCAAGAGTTACTAATGGTGAGAATTATTTCTTCACCAGTGACTAAATTGGAATGTTTGTTCCTTGAGGGTTTTTGTTTTAAAATATTTATTAATGCAATGTTTTGGATATATTATATATTCATGTATCATATAATTATCCAAATTGTACAATCAAATCAGTGGTTCGCAATATCATCATATATAGCTGTGTATTTGTCATCACAATCGATTTTTGAACATTTTCATTACTCCCAAAGAAGTTAAAAATATGAATAAAAGTAAAAAAGAACACCCAAAACATCAAATACCCCCTGTTTTAGTTTGCTAGTTGCCAGAATGTGAAATACCAGAAACAGAATGGCTTTTAAAAGGGGGAATTTATTAAGTTGCAGGTTTACAGTTCTAACGCTGTGAAAATGTCCCAATTCAAGCAAGTCTATAAAAATGTCCAAATTAAGGCACCAACAAGAAGTTACCTTTATTCAAGAAAGGCCGATGAAGTTCAGGGTTTCTCTCTCAACTGGAAAGGCACATACATGGTGACCACGGAGACATCTGCTTGCTTTCTCTCCAGGCTTATTTCACGAAGCTCCCCCAGGGGCGTTTTCCTTCTTCATCTCCAAAGGTCTTTGGCTGCATGGGCTCTCATGGTTCTCATGGCTCTGTTGTGTGTTGCTCTCTCCAAAATGCTTCCTCTTTTAAAGGATTCCAGTAAGCTAATCAAGACCCACCTGGAATGGGTGGAGTCACGTCTCCGTCTAATCAAAAAGTTAATGTCCACAATTGGGTGTGTCACTTCTCCATGGATATAATCTAATCAAAATATTCCAATCTACGTTATTGAACAGAGATTAAAAGAAATGTTGCTCCCACAAAATTGGATCAGGATTAAAATGTCACTTTTCTAGGGCACATAGTCCTTTCAAGTTGGCACAAACACACTCACATCATTATTTCTTTTTTCTTTTTTTTTATTCCTTATCTGTCCATACACAGAATAAAGGGAGTGTCAGTCACAAGGTTTTCACGGTCACACTTTAAAAGGTCTATTGTTATTCAATCATTTTCAGAAATCAAGGCTATTGGGTTACATTTTAGTAGTTTCAGGTATTTCTCTCTAGCTACTTTGATACCCCCAAAACTGAAAAGGGGTATTTGTATACTGCATAAGAATAACCTCCAGAATGACCTTCTGACTCCATTTGAAATCTGTCAGCCACCAAAACTTTATTTTGTTTCATTTCTCTTTCCCCTTTTGGTCAAGAAATCTTTCTCAATCCCATGATGCCAGAGCCAGGCTCATCCCAGGAGGTCATGTCTCACATTGACAGATTTTCACCCTTGGGAGTCATGCCCCACGTAGAGGGGAGGGCAATGAGTTCACCTGCACAGTTGATTTAGAGAGGGAGGCCAAATCTGAGCAAAAAAAGAGGTTCTCTGGAGGTGACTCTTAGGCATAATCACAAGTAGGCTTAGCTTCTCCTTTGCAAGAATAAGTTTCATAAGGGCAAGCCCCAAGATTGCAGGCCTAGCCTATCAAATTGTCAATTCCCCAATGCTTGCAAGAATATCAGATCTTCCACAGGTGGAGAAGTTTAATATTTCTACCTTTTTCCCTATTCCTTCACAGGTACTTTGCAAATACTTTTTAGTCTTCTGCCCAGTATACTCTGGGATATATTGGGTACCAATCTGTACAAACCAAGATCTCATTCCCTATTCAAGTTTCCATGAATTTACAGTGTTTTAATAAGCTAACCATACAAATTAAATTAGATAGTGTGCTACTGAAAATATAAATTTCGCACCAAATAAATGTCTCTTCCTTTGGTTTCACACAGAAGTTGAAATTTTAAAATATAGTCAGTATCATCCTTTACCCTTTAGTCTAATTTACCTTAATCCTACCCAGATCAGTTTCTTTCATATCTCTAATTGAAGTCTGATCACTTTTTCAGTGTTTCTAACAGTTGCTATATGGGGTAATGCTGACTTTCATAGTTGCAGAACTCTGGCTCTGGGTCTCAGGTGTCACACAAATACCTGCAGTTCCAGGGAATAACCAAGTAATACACAAGGAACTCAGCATCTCAGAATTTAGAAATAACAGTTAATCTCCAGAACTGATATGACTGCTTTAAGAGCTTATCATCTAGAACTCTTTACAATAGGCCTTCACCTCCTAACCTATGTTCTTGAATTCAGTTCTCAGAGTTTGCACGTTTATAGTTAGTCCATGTTAGTGAGGTGTTATAATAATTTGCCTTTTCATTTCTGGCTTATTTCATTCAACATACTGTCTTCAAGGTTCATTTGCCCACTTACATACCTCACAACTTCATTCCTTCTGGTAGCCTCTCAGTGGTCCATGGTATGTACACACCACAGTTCCCCCTTCCATTCCTCAGTTGATGAACCTTTAGGTCGCCTACATCCATTGTAAAACATGAACACTATTGCCATAACTACCAGTGTGTAACTTTCCACTTCTTTCCCTGTTCTTGTTTTTGGCTTATTTCACTCAGCATAATGTTCTCAAGGTTCATCCACGTTGGCACATGCTTTATGACTTCATTCTGTCATACAGCTACATAGTATTCCATCGTATGTATATACCACAGTTTGTTTAGCCACTCCTCCATTGAAGGACATTTGGGCTGTTTCCATCTCTTGGCAATTGTGAATAATGCTGCTGTAAACATCGGTGTGCAAATGTCTGTTTGTGTCCTTGCCTTCAGTTCCTCTGAATATATACCTAATAATGAGATACTGAATCATATGACAATTCTATATGTAGCTTCCTAAGGAACTGCCAAACTGCCTTCCAGAGCAGTTTACACCATTCTGCAGTCCCATCAACAATGAATAAGTATTCCTCTTTCTCCATATCCTCTCCAGCACTTGTCGTTTTGGTTTTTTCACAGTGGCCATTTTAGTAGGTGTGAGATGATATCTCATTGTGGTTTTGATTTACATTTCCCTAATAGCCAGTGAGGTTGGGCTTCTTTTCATATGGTTTTGAGCCATTTGCATTTCCTCTTCTGAAAAATGTCTATACATGTCTTTTGCCCATTTTTAAATTGGGTTACTTACCTTTTTGTTATTGAATTGAAGAATCACTTTATATATGCTGGATATTAAAACCATATGTGATATGTGGTTTCCAAATATTGTTTCCCAATGTAATGTATATAGTCTGCCTATGTACTTTCCTGACAAAGTCCCCTGATGGACAAAAGCATTTTATTTTGAGAAAATCCTATTTATCTATTTGTTTTTTCATGGTACGTGCTCTGGGTGTAAGGTCTAGGAAAACCCTCCTATCATAAGATCTATAAGATATTTCCCTACATTTTCTCCTGAAAGTTTTGTGGTCTTAGCTCTAAAGTTTAGGTTTTGATCCATTTTTGTGTTAATTTTTATATAAGGTGTGAGATATGGGTCCTCTTTCGTTCTTTTGGATATAAATATCCAGTGCTCCAAACACCATTTATTGAAGAGGTTGCACTGTCCCAATTGAGCTGGCTTGTCCACCTTATCATAGATCAATTGTCCATAGATGAGAGTGTATGCAGCTCTACATTTTCAGGCACTTCCCTCCAGCCTCTCCAAAATGCCTTAACGAAAAAGATGATATCTATATAATGCGTGAAAATGGCTTCCAGGATAACCTCTCGACTCTGTTTGAAATCTCTCAGCCATTGACACTTTATTTTGTCTCATTTCTTTCTTCCCCCTTTTGATCTAGAAGGTTTTCTCAATCCCTTGATGCTGAGTTCCAGCTCATTCTAGGATTTTTGTCCCACGTTGCCAGGAAGATTTACACCCCTGGGAGTCATGTGCCATGTAGAGGGGGAGGGCAGTGAGTTTGCTTGTCACGTTGGCTGAGAGAGAGAGAGGTCACATCTGAGCAACAAAAGAGTTTCTCTTGGGGGTGACTCTTAGGCCAGATTTTAAGTAGGCTTAGCCTATCCTTTATGGGGATAAGTTTCATATGAAGAAACCCCAAGATTGAGGGCTTGGCCTATTGCTTTGGTTGTCCCCACTGCTTGTGAGAATATCAGGAATTCTTCACATGAGGAAGTTGAATTTTCCCCCTTTCTTGCCATTCCCCCAAGGGGACTTTTCAAATACTTTTTTATTCACCGTTCAAATCACTCTGGAATTTATCGGGGCATCACTTTGAACAAACCTACAAAATCTCATGCCTTACTCAAGGTTCTATGTACTTATGGTGTTCAATTAAACTATCCACATAAGTTATATTAGGAAATGCACTAGCCAAAATATAAATTTTGTACCAAATAAACATTTTTTGCTTTAGTCTCACACATAAGTTAAAGTTTTAAAATATGAATTACCATCTATTTTCAACACCTTGCAATATTGACATTCCTTTGTTCTTCTTCATGCTAAGACATTTTTTAATTTGTACATTTAGTCACTATTATTGTACATTCTAGGCACTCCTAGATTATACTCTCATCTTTATTGTCTATCTTTCCTTCTGATTTCATTTGTGTTCCCAGCCCTCCTCCCTCTATCATTCTCACATTCAGCTTCATTCAGT
>PVIY010064541.1:0-10117 GCA_004026745.1 Myrmecophaga tridactyla
GTTTTGTCCCCTTTCCGCTTTTCCGGTTAGCCCACTAAGCGACTTCTGACTTGCCCGATTTCGCGTGAGCTGGGGGCTATTTTTCGTAATCAGAATTTGTTTATTAATGCCGCAATTGGCACTTGGTTGGATTCAGTCTCTGCTACTGTTTCCTTTCTCTCCGCGAATCCGCCTATGGGGGAGGGGCGCCGGGCGCCGGGCGCCGGCCGCCGCGGCTTTGGGGAACTCACAGATCTGGCGAGTGCGGTCGTTTGGATTCAATCTCTGCTACTGTTTCCTTTCTCTCCGCGGAGCCGCCTATGGGGGAGGTGCGCCGGCCGCCGCGGCTTTGGGGAACTCACAGATCTGGCGAGTGCGGTCGTTTGGATTCAATCTCTGCTACTGTTTATTACAGGGGAATTTTATCAGACGTTCCAGAAAGAATTAACACCAACACTGCTCAAACTTTTCCAAAAGATTGAGGACAAAGGAATTCTATCTAATTCATTTTATGAAGCTAATATCATTTTAATATCAAAACCAGGTAAAGATGCTATAAGAAAGGAAAACTACAGGCCAGTCTCCCTAATGAATATAGATGCAAAAATTCTCGATAAAATATTAACAAATTGAATCCAACAACACATTAAAAGAATTATACACCATGACCAAGTGGGGTTCATACCAGGAATGCAAGGATGGTTCAACACAAGAAAATCAATTAATGTAATACAACACATTAACAAATTGAAAGGGAAAAATCACATGATCATCTTGATTGATGCTGAAAAAGCATTTGACAAAATTCAGCACCTTTTCTAATAAAAATACTCCAAAAGATAGGAATCAAAGGTAACTACCTTAATATGATAAAGGGAATATATGAAAAACTGATAGCCAGCATTGTATTCAATGGAGAGAGACTGAAAGCTTTCCCCCTAAGATCAGGTACAAGACAAGGATGCCCACTGTCACCACTATTATTCAAAATTGTGCTAGAAGTTCTAGCTAGAGCAATCAGGCAGGACAAAGATATAAAAAGCATGTAAATTAGAAAGTAAGAAGTAAAACTCTCATTATTTGCAGATGATATGATACTATACTTGGAAGATTCTGAGAAAACTGCAGCAAAGTTACTTGAACTAATAAAATTCAGCAAGGTAGTGAGATAAAAAATTAATGTGCAAAAATCAGTAACATTTCTATACACAAGTAATGAGCTAGCTGAGGAGACAGTTAAGGAACAAATTCCATTCAAAATGGCAGTTAAAAGGATCAAATATTTAGGAATGAACTTAACTAGGGAAGTAAAGGACTTATACACAGAAAACTGCATAACACTTCTAAAAGAAATAAAAGGAATAAAAGGAAATCTAAATAGGTGGAAAGACATTCCCTGCTCATGGATAGGAAGGCTAAATATGGTTAAGATGTCAATTCTCCCCAAGTTGGTCTACAGTTTCAATACAGTACCAATCAAAATTCCAACAACCTATTTTGAAGATTTGGAAAAGTTAACTACCAAATTCATGTGGAAGAGAAACAGACCCCAAATAGCCAAAAGCATCCTAAAAAAAGGAGACCTAAGTGGGAGGATTAAGACTCCCTGACTTTAAAACCTATTATAAAGTCACAGTGGTCAAAACAATGTGGTACTGGCACAAAGACAGAAGCATTGACCAATGGAATTGAATCAAGAGTGCAGAAATAGACCACCAAATCTATAGTCAGCAGATTTTTGACAAGGCCCCCAAATCCTCTGAATTGGGACAAAATAGTCTTTTCAATAATTGGACATGGAAGAACTTGATATCAATAGCCAAGAGAATGAAAGAAGACCCCTATCTTACACCCCACACAAAAATGGACTGAAGTGGACCAAACACCTAAATATAAGAACTAGCACCATAGAGCCTCTAGAAGAAAATGTAGGGAAACATCTTCAAGACCTAGTAATAGGAGATAGTTTCCTAAACTTTACACCCACAGCACAAGCAACAAAAGAAAAAAATACAGAAACTCCTCAAAATCAAATGCTTCTGCACCTCAAAAGACTTTGTCAAGAAGGTGAAGAGGCAGCCAACTCAATGGGAGAAAATATTTGAAAATCACATATTGGACAAATGTTTAATTTTTCTGTATATACAGAGAAATCACACAACTCAACAACAAAAGAACAAACAACCCAGTTATAAAATGTGCTAAAGATATAAATAGGCATTTTTCTGAAGCGCAAATACAGATAGCTCAAAAACACATGACGAGATCATCATTTTCATTAGCCATAAGGGAATAGCAGATCAAGACTATAATGAGATACCACCTCACACCTATACAAATGGCTGCTATTAAACAAACAGGAAACTATGAATGTTGGAGAGATGTGGAGAAATTGGGACACTTGGGCACTGCTGGTGGGAAAGTATAATGGTGCAGCCACTATGGAAGACTGGTGGTTTTTCAAGAAACTAAATATCAAGTTGCCCTATGACCTAGCAATAGCACTACTTGGTTTATACCCAGAAGAGCTGAAAGCAACAACACAAACAGACATTTGCACACCGATGTTCATAGCAGCATTATTCACAATCACCAAAAAATGGAAAGAAACCAAGTGCCCATCAATAGACGAGTGGATTAACAAAATGTGGTATGTACATACAATGAAATATTATGCAGCAGTAAGACAAAATGACGTCCTGAAGCACATGACAAGATGGATGAGCCTTGAGGACATAATGCTGAGTGAAGTTAGCCAGACACAAAAGGATATATACTGTATGAGTCCACTTTTATGACTAGTATAGAGGTATAATCAGAGGCTTATAATACAGAAGATAGGGGATTTAGAGATACATAGAAGCTAAAGATGGGTGAACCATTAGCTAATGAGGTTGAACTCCAATGTGAGGGAATAGATAGGAGCAAAGGTGATTCTCTAGTGGGTCTAGAAGTAATATTGCCATATTGAAGATGAACAAGATTGAAAGGGGTGTATAGACCTACGTGTCCCAATGACTCACACTAGAAAGAAAAATGAGTTATCATAAGAATTACTTCAAAGATACGATTCTTGTATAAAGAATGTTTATGTCCAGGATACAGGGGGAAAACTGCTATTGCATACTATGAGTTATGTTCAAAAGGAAAACATCAGCACTACCACAGTAACAGCAGAGTTAAATAATGGAGTGAGGGACAAGAGTTAAGAGGAGGGTTAGATCTCCTATTTTGCGATGGTGGTTTATTGGTTTTCTGACTCTTGAGAACATTAAAATTATCTAAAATTGAGAATGTTGATGGATTGTGGACTTTGGGCCCTCTACATGATGCCCAATGAATGCAGGTGGCTGAAGGATGGACTGACATAGAAATAGATCGGCAAACGATGGTATATACTTATGAACAAAGATTGTGCTGCTACAAAAAGGAACAATGTCGTGAGGCATACAATGATGTGAATGAACATGTGGGACAGTTGGTGAGACAAAATAAGCCAGAAAAAAAACAACAACAATGGTATGGCCACCTTTAGAAAATTCTTATAAGAAAACAGGGGCTTAGACTGTAAGCTTTTAGAGCAGACACATTAAGTCTGGAGTGGTGTTTATTATTTCTGGATTTTGAGAGGCTGTTTTATATCTATAACCTAATATTTAGAGATAAGAAGGAAGCCAAACAGGTTGGGGTTAAAGTAATTTAGAACACAGGGGTAAGGAAGACAGTGTCTATATTTTAGAACCACCCATACTCTTTGGGACCAATGGAAGAAAAGTTTATTTGATCTGGAACTGAAATTTTCTGTAGTGCATAATCTAATTCAACCTATATGTATAGATCATTTGAACAATTGAAACACAGGAAGCACAGAATAAGAAAGAGGTCCTTTAATCCTGTACAGATTATTGTATTGCTTGGGAACATCCTAGGGTATATTAAGCAGATAATCAAAAAGTACTGGGGAAGTCCCCTGAGGGAGGGGAGAAATAATATGGAACTATTAAACCTTACCATCAGGGAATCCCCTGATACTGTGTCAAACTTTAGGGACACCCAAATCAATAGACCATGCCCTCGATCATGAGGCTCACTATTGTGAAGCCTCGATCATGAGGCTTACTCTTGTGAAAAGAAGTTTAGACTACCTATAGGAATGCCTAAGAATTACTTCTGGAGGACCTCTGTTGTTGCTCAGATGTGGTCTCAGTCTCTTTAAGTTCAACTCTGCAAGTGAAATCATTGCCCTTCCCCCTACATGGGACATGACATCCAGGGGTGAAAGTCTCCCTGACAATGTGGGAGAGGACTCCCAGGGATGAATCCAGACTTGGCACCAAGGGATCAACAATTCCATCCTGACCAAAAGGGGGAAAAGAAGTGTAATTAATAAAGTATCAGTGGCAGAGAGAGTTCAAACAGAGTTGAGAGGCTACCCTGGAGGTTCCTTTTATGCAAGCTTCAGGTAGACCTTGCTACCTATCATAACCTGCCAACCCCAACCAGGACCATTGTAGCTAATCCCAAAGAACACTTAGGGCAATATATGAGATTCCACAAGGGTTCCAGGCACTGAAGTAACTTTCCAGAAACCTACAACCTCCAGATGGGTCCCTGGTCCAGATAAGTCCTGAAACCTAGCCCAGTCTCTCCAGAACATCAATTAATTCCACCTCCCAACCCCATATTAGTGACAGACCCTTCCAATACCAAAAATGTAGAATTGCCGTAGCCCAAACAAGCCCAAAGAGAGGTATGGAAAGATCAAAGGTTATGGTGGGATTATACAAAGATGATAGGACTTAACAAATGAATATGAATACTAAATCATTAAATTGGTATCTCTTTAGTCTCCAGTATTATAGAGCAGCTAGAAGTAAAAACCTAAAATTGTGAAATCGTAACCCATGTCAAGGTCTGAAATATGTTCTACACTAATTGTGGTGATGTGCTTGGAACTTTATAGAAGGAAAAGAAAGTTGATTGTGATGATAAAAAAGTGTTTAAGCCCTCTAGCCTCCTCTATTCTGGAGCAGCTAGAAGAAAAAATACGAGAGGATCACATGGCAGCCCATGACAAACTCTAGGATCTGTCCTGTTACCACTTGTTGAAGAGTGCTTTGAAAGTTATTGCTTTTTATTTCTTTGCTTTGTATATATGTTATACTATACAATAAAAAAGTTAAAGAAAAAAAAAAAGAAGGTGGTGATATTAACAGATATCATGCGCCACAAAAGGAGGAAGGGTTTTTTGCAAGAGGAGGAAGAATCAATGGGTTGTGATGGACTGTGGAAGGCTAGGGAAATGCCAGCACTCTCTACTCCTTCCTCTCTTCTACAACCCTCACCAAACCCTCCACTTATAATAGTTAAATGATGTATTCAACACAACTCGAATGAGATCAACCATGTGTGAAAGGCACCACACATACAAAATTGATCAGTGCTAGTAGGAAGAGTAAGAACTTTGTCTAACTAATCATGGTTATTCATTTAATAAATATTTATTGAGCTCCCCCCGCCAAGAAAAAAAAGGCAACCAAATTGGAAAGAAGAAGCAAAACTCATAATTTGTAGATTACATAATACTATACTTGAAAAATCCTGAGGAATCTATGACAAAGTTTCTTAAGCTAATAAGCAAATCAGCAAGATGGTGGGATATGAGATTAATGTGCAAAAAATCAGTAACGTTTCTATACACAAGCAATGTCCTAAGTGAGGAGACAGCTAAGGGAAAAAAATTCCATTCAAAATGGCAATTAAAAGAATTAAGTATCTAGGAATCACCTTAACCAGGATATAAAGGACCCGTACACAGAAAACTATGTAACATTGCTAAAAGAAATCAAAGAAGATCTAAATAGATGGAAAGACATTCCCTGCTCATGGATAGGAAGGTTAAATGTAGTGAAGATGTCAATTTTACCCAAATTGATCTACAGAGTCAATGCAATACCAAAAAATATAACAACAACCTATTTTAAAGACTTGGAAAAACTAGTTATCAAATTCATTTGGAAGGAAAAGAGAGCTTCAGTAGCTATAAATATCCTAAAAAAAGAAGAACAAACTGGGAGGATAAACCTTTCCTGATTTTAAAGTTTATTATAAAGCTGCAATGGTCAAAACAGCATAGTATTGGCACAAAGATAAAAGTATTGACCAATGGAATCGAATCGAGAGTGTGGAAATCGACCACCAACTCTATGGTCAACTGATCTTTGACAACTGTTCTTTCCAAATACACTGAACTGGAACAAAATAGTCTTTTCAATAAATGGGCATGGGAGAACTGGATATCAATAGCCAAAAGAATGAAAGAGGACATTTTACCTTGCACTGTATACAAAAATTAACTCAAAGTAGATCAAAGACCTAAATATAAGAGCCAGAAGCGCATACAGGGAATCATCTTCAAGACCTAGTAATAGGAGGTAGTTTCCTAAACTTTACACCCAAAGCACAAGAAATGAAAGAGAAAAAATAGATAAATGGAACTCCTCAAAATTAAATGCTTTTGTGCCTCCAGAGGACTTTGTCAAAAAGGTGAAGAGGCAACTAACTCAATGGGAGAAAATATTTGGAAATCACATATCAGGGAAACTACAAATGTTGGAGAGGATGTGGAGAAATTGGGACACTTATGCACTGCTGGTGGGAATCTATAATGGTACAGTCACTATGGAAGACAGTTCTAAGGAACTGTTTTTTTTGCAGTTCCTTAGAAAATTAAATATTGAGTTACCCTATCACCCAGCAATGTACTACTCAATACATACCCAGAATAGCAGAAAGTAGTAACACAAACAGACATTTGCACACCGATGTTCATGATAGCATTATTCACAATTGCCAAAGATGGAAACAATCCACGTGCCCATCAACAGACGAATGGATAAACAAACTGTGGTTTATACATACGATGGAATATTATGCAGCAGTAAGACGAATTGATATTCTGAGGCATATAATAGCATGGATGAACCTTGAGGACACGCTGAGCAAATAAGCCAGACACAAAAGGATAGATACTGTGTGATTTCACCTTTATGATCTTGGTAAACGTAAATTGAGAGGCTTATAATACAGAATATAGGGGACCTAGAGATACGTGGAAGCTAGAGATGGGTGAACAGTTAGCTAGTGAAGTTGAATTTAAATGTAAGGGAATGGGTAGAAGTGAAGGCGGTTCATTAGTAAGTCTATAATATTGCATATTGAAGATGAACATATTGAAAGGGGTTATATAGAGCCATGTATCCCACTGATCAATACTACAAATATAAATAAGTTCTTGCATGAACTACTTCAGATGTGTGAATCTTGTATAAAGTATAAATAATTTTGGGTATGGGGGAAAACTACTATTGCATGCTGTGGGCTATGTATAACAGGAAGATACCAACAGTACCACAGCAACACCAGGTGTAAATAACTCAGTGGGGGTAGACAAGTTTAAGGGGAGGTTTGGATTTTATATTTGGTGAAGGTGTGTTTATCAGACTTCACCACCAGTGAAATGCCTGATATTGGCTCAAACATTAAGAACTTCCAAGTCAGTAGGCCAAGCTCTTGATGTTGAGGCTTGCTCTTGTGAAGTTTATTTATATAGTGGAGAAGCTAAGCCTACCTATATCTATGCATAAGAATTACTTCCAGAGGACCTCTTTTGCTACTCAGATGTGGCCTCACTGTCTCTCTAAGTCCAACTCTGCAAGTAACATCATTACCCTCCCTGCTGCATAGGACATTATATCCAGGGGTGAAAGTCTCTTTGGCAACATGGGATATGAGTCCTAGGGATGAGTCTGGTGCTGGCACCAAGAATTGTAACAAATAAGGTGTCAGTGGTTGAGAGAGTTCAAATAGTCGAGAAGCTATTCTGGAGGCTACTCTAATGCAAGTCTCAGATAGATATTGCTATTTACTGTGACTTGCTAACCCCCAACCAAAACCATTCCTGCAACCCTAAAGAACACCTAGGGCTCTATCTGAAATTCTATGAAGGTTCCATGCATTATGATTACTTTCCCGAAACCTACAACCTCCAATAGGTTCTTAGACCAGATAAGTCCTGAAACCCAGAGGGGTCAGCCTCTCCAGAACATCAACTAGTTCCATCCCCCAATCCCATATTTTCACACCCTCATCCAACATGAAAAGGTGAGAATGGGTATAGCCCAAATACCCCTAAAGATTGGGAGAAAGATCAAAGGAGAAGGTGACATTGCTACTTATCATAACTTGCCGAACTCCAACCAAAACCATTCCAGCCAATCCTAAAGAACACCTAGGCCAATATATGAGACTCTACAAAGGTTCCATCCACTAGAGTAACTTTCCAGAATCCTACAGCCTCCAGATGGGTCCCCAGAGCAGATAAGTCCTGAAACCTAGAGGGGCCAACTTTTCCAGAACATCAGCTAGTTCCTCTCCCTACCCTTTAATATTGACAGACCTTCCAACATGAAAAAGTTAGAAAGGGCTTAGCCCAACTACCCCTAAAGAGTGGTAGAAAGATTAAAGGTGATGGCGGAGTTACACAGAGAAGGTAAGTTTAACAAATGAGTATGATTGCTGAATCATTATATAAGTATTTCTTTTAGTCTCCAATATTTTAGAGCAGCTACAAGTAAAAACCTAAAATTATGGACTTATAACCCATACCAAACTCTCAAATTTGTTCTACAACTAATTGTGCTGTGCTTTGAAATTTATTGCTTTTTTGTTTATATGTTATTTTTCACAAAAAAGAAAAAAGTGATGATAATATATATATATATATTCCATTTAGCCTCCAATATTCTGGAGCAGCTAGAAGGCAAAATTTGAGATCATGGTAGTCCATGACAAACTCTGGGATCTGTCCTGTAACTAGTTGATGAAAAAGTACTCTGAAAACTATTGCTTTTTTATTTCTTTACTTTGTATATATGTGATATTATACAATTAAAAAAGTTATATATAAAAAAAGATTCTGTTTCATAAGAACCATTACTGGTACCAAGTAGTGTTAGTCAGGGTTCTCTAGAGAAACAAAACCGACAGGAGATATCTGTGAATATGAGATTTATAAAGGTGTCTCATGCAACCATGGGAATGGAAGAGTCCAAAATCTGTACAGGCTATGAAGCTGGCAGCTCTGAGGAAGGGTCTGGATGAACTCCACAGGAGAGGCTCACTGGCTGAAGAAGCAGTGAGTCTCTCTCATCCCTTAAAAGCCTTCAACTGATTGGATTATCTTGTTATGGGAGAAAAAACCTTAGTTGATCACAAATGTAATCAGCCACAGATGCAACCAAATGACTGATGATTTAATACACCAGCCTTCTAGTTTATCAACCAGCCACAAAATATCCTTGCAACAATGGTCAGGTCAAGTGCTTCCCTGACCAGACAACTGGGCATAATCACTAGGCCAAGATGACACCAGAATCTAACCATCACACCCCTTTTTGTTTATGCTGCATTGGAGTGGCTAGAGGCAAGTATCTGAAACTGTTGAACTGTATTTCAGTAGCCTTGATTCTTTTTTTTTTTAAACTTTTTTTATTAATTAAAAAAATTAACAAAAAAACATTAAGATATCATTCCATTCTACATATACAATCAGTAATTCTTAATATTATCACATAGTTGCATATTCATCATTTCTTAGAACATTTGCATCGATTTAGAAAAAGAAATAAAGACAACAGAAAAATAAATAAAACAATAATAGAGAAAGAAAAGATTATACATACCATACCCCTTACCCCTCACTTTCATTTACCACTAGCATTTCAAACTGAATTTATTTTAACATTTGTTCTCCCTATTATTTATTTTTATTCCATACGTTCTACTCTTCTGTTGATATAGTAGCTAAAAGGAGCATCAGACACAAGGTTTTCACATTCACAGAGTCTCATTGTGAAAGCTATATCATTGTTCAATCATCATCAAGAAACATGGCTACTGGAACACAGCTCTACATTTTCAGGCATTTCCCTCCAGCCTCTCCGCTACATCTTGAACAACAAGGTGATATCTACTTAATGCATAAGAATAACCTCCAGGATAACCTCTCGACTCTGTTTGGAATCTCTCAGCCATTGACACTTAGTCTCATTTCACTCTTCCCCCTTTGGTCGAGAAG
>PVIY010064542.1:0-10095 GCA_004026745.1 Myrmecophaga tridactyla
AAAAAAAAAAAAAAAAAAAAAAAAAGGAGGGGGAAGGTGCAATAGTGGATCAGTGGCAAAATTCTCACTTGCCATGCCAGAGACCTGGGTTCAATGCCCGGTGCCTGTCCACGCAAAAAAAAAAAAGAAGGAGAAATTAAGACATTTTACAGATAAACAAAAGCTGAAAGACTTCATTACCAAAAGACCTGCCCTACAAGAAATGCTACAGGGAGTCCTTCAGGCTGAAATAAAAGACTAGAAGATAAACTGAAGCCATTAATAAGAAATAAAGAACATTTGTAAAGGCAACTATACATGGTAAATATAATACCATGTATTACTGTACTTTTGGTGTCCTTTATCCTCCCACGCTTATGACTTAACAGGCAAATGTATAAAATAACAGTTTAATCCATGTTAATGGGCATATAATGCATAGAGGTGTAATCTAGGCCAGTAACAATAAAAAGAGAGAGGGATAGAGCTATACAGGAGTAGAGTTTGTATACTACTGAAATTAGGTTGGTAATAGTCAAAGTAGGTTGTTATTAGATTAAGATACTAATTCTCACTACAAAGGTATCCACTAAGGAAACAACTAAAATATGCAGACAAAAGGAAAGGAGAGAACCAAAGAGGTACACTACCAAAGAGCAACGAAATAAAAAAAAAAAAAGAAATAATGGCCTAATCGAGAGAAGAAAAACTTAGAAGACATACAGAAAAGAAACGGCTGAATGGCAGAAATGAATCCTACCTTCTCAGTTATTACCTTAAATGTCAATGGGTTAAACTCCCCCTATTAAAACAAAGAGATTGGAAGAATGGATGAAAAAGCATGACACATCTATATGCTGTTTTTATATAAGAGACTCACTTTAGGTACAAAGACCCAAAGAGAATACAAGAAAAAAAAAGTAGAAAAAGATATTCCATGCAAACAGTAATCAAAAGAGAGCTGGAGTGGCTCTATTATCATCAGAAAAAAAGATTACAAGGACAAAGGAAGCTGTTATATATTAATAAAAATTTCAATACAACAAGAAGATATAATGGTTATAATCATATACACACCTCACAACAGAGCCACAAAATATATAAAGCAAAAATGGACAGAATTGAAGGGAGAAATAGATAATTCGACAGTAATTCTTAGAAACGTCAACACACCACTTTCAATAGCTGATGGAACATCTAAACAAATCAACAAGGAAACAAAGAACTTGGAAAACACTATTAACCAATTAGACCTAATGGACTTATATAAAAGACTACAGAACCAGTAGAATATACATTCTTCTCAAGTGTATAAGGAACATTTTCCAGGATAGACCACATATATTCAGCTACAAATCAAATTTTAATAAATTTTAAAACACTGAAATCATACAAAGCCTATCATAATATCATACCAAAACTTACAGAGAAGGAAGTTCTCAGATGGAAATCTGTAGCTCTAAATGCCTACATTAACAAAGATCAAGAGTATATAGGTGGTTCAGTGGTAGAATGCTAGCCTTCCATGCGGGAGACCTGGGGTTCAGTGGTAGAATGCTAGCCTTCCATGCGGGAGACCTGGGTTTGATTCCTGAACCACGCACAAAAAAAACCACATCTCCCTACATGGGGGTGAAGATATTTCAATAAAAATCTTAAAAAAAAAAAAAACCCACACATCAATAATCTTATTTCACACCTAAAAATCTACAAAAAGAAAAGTAAATTAATTGTGGAAGAGTAAACTTCCAAAGTCAATAGCAGAAAGGAAATAGTAAAGATTAGAACAGAGATAAATGAAACAGAAAAGAGAAAAAGAGAATCAACAAAACCAAAAGTTGATTTCTTGAACAGGGCAATAAAACTGACAAACCCTTAGCCAGACTGATAAAGAAAAAGAGAGATAACAACAAATAACACAAACAACTAAATTGAGAAATGAAAGTGGGAAGAGCAACTACCTCACAAAAATAAAAAAGATGATATGAACAGTTATATGCCAACAAATTAGACTGGATGAAAAGGTCAAATCCCCTAAAATATACAAATTATATAATCTCATGCAAAAACAAATAGAAAATCTTAACATTCCTACAAAAACTAAAGGGACTGAATCAGTATTTAAAAATCTCAAACAAAGAAAAGTTTAGAACCAGATGGTTTCACAGCTGTATTCCACCAAACATTTAAGGACAATTTAGCACCAATCCTCAAATTCTTCTAAAAAATAGGAGACTGCTTTCCTAAGTCATTCTATGAGGACACCATTACCCTGATCCCAAAGCTAGATAAAAACATAATAAGAAAAGAACATTACAGACCAATATCCCCTCTGAATATAGAGGCAAAAATCCAAGAAAATAATGGCAAGTGCTGGCAAGGATGCAGAAAAATAGGAACCTTTGTACATTATTGGTGGCAATGTAATATGGTACAGCTACAATGAAAACAGTTTGGCAGTTCCTCAATTTTAAACATAGAATTACCAAATGACCCAGAAATTCCAACCCTAGGTAAGTACCCAAAAAGTACTGAAAGCAGGGACACAGCCAGATATTTGTACACCAATGTTCACTGTAGCATTATTCACAATAGCCAAAAGGCGAAAGTAACCCAAACATCCATCAGTGGACGAATGGATAAACAATATGTGATATATCCATGCAATGGAAATATATCAAGCCATGAGAAGTGAAGTGCTGTTACATGTTATAAAACAGATGAACCTTGAAGACATTATGTTGAGTGAAATAAGCCAAACAAAAAAGGAAAAACACTGTACGATTTCTCTTACATGAAATACTTAGAATAAGCAAATTCATACAAAAAGAAAGTAGAATAGTGGTTCCCAGGGTCTGGGGGAGGGGAAGAATCGGGGCGTTATGAATTTTGGTTTGGGATGTTGCAAATAGTCTAGAAACAGTGGTGAAAATTACACAGTACTGTCAATGTATTTAATGTCAAAGACTTATTCACTTAGCACTGTTAAAATGATTTTTATATTACTATGTATATTGTATTTTACACAATTAACAATATTATAAATTCAGAAAAAATAAGAGAATTAAGTTAAAAAAAAAAAAATTCAGACCCCCAATCCCATGACATTTGTGTAACTGCAATCCATAGGGTGCATCCCCATTATCATTCCATGAAAACAATATGAAATTTTTGTTACTATGTTAACCAAAATTTCTGTCACTATGTTATAACTATGAAATTTCTGTTACTGTGTTCAACCAGAAATCTTATAAAACAATGATTTTCCATTTGCAGGTTATTGTTAATATCCCTTGCCTCACAATTCTCCTGGAGTCATTTTATTGGTCATCTACACCACAGGGAATAATCAAGGAAAACAATGGTTTCACCAAACATGATTATCCTAGGAAAATATATGGTGGAAGAAAACGATGTTAAATGAAGGCGTTAGTGTGAAACAATAATAAGGTTACTATATGAGATTTCTTTATTGCATCTTATAGTCAATCATTACTCATTTACGGAGTGGTGAATAATAATTAAAATTATTATTAATCATTACTAATCTAAGGCCAGTAGGAAAATACCAATTTTTTTCATATAATTATTAAAATACTTATCTTGCAAAGAAAATTTTTTCATCCCATAAATATGTGCTCAGTTTTACTAAAATGAGAAAGTTATTTCAAACAAAAAAGAAATCACATCTAAATTTTACCTTGCCATGCAAATTTCTTCCCATTCAAATCAATAGCAAAATCTTCAGGGTAGAAGTCAATTATACTAGAATCCTGTATCAGGGAGAAAAGTATGAATGAAAACAAATAAACGCTATATATCTCCATTATAAAGGATCTGATGTAACTTTCATTCAAGACTTGATGAGAAAAAGAGGTATATTTCACTTAAATGTTATTAGATATGAGGTCATTAATCCAAGAACTAATAAAATAAATTCACAAAAGATAAGGCATTATTATAGAATTTTAGAATGGGTAACCATGGGCCTAAGGTCAGTGAAGAATCCCCTGACTCTAATAATTCCTACTTCCCAGCTGGGTCCCATGTCTTCTAGCCAACATACAAATGAGCTAAGAGGTGCTCTGGAGTAAGCCAGTCTTCTGAGCTCTGGTAGCAGCCCAAAGTGGCTGGAAGACATAAAATAAAGTTGTACCAGGTAGGCTAAGAACAAAGTAACTATTTAAAAGAACTTCTCCAAAAACACAAATCAATTTTATTTACTAGATAGGGTACTAATGGACAAAGAAAGTAGAAAATAAAAAAAAGGAAGCAGTGAAAAATATACAGAACTCAAATACTTTAACTGTTTCTGCACTTCATTGCTTTAACTACGAGATGCAAAAGCAAGTGTGACTATTGTTTGTAAAATGTATTACAAAAACTCAGTTACCAACACAATGAAAAGACTAAGAGACTCACAGGATCACTCATGAGTTTCCGCCATGAGGGAGGTAGAAAGTTACCGCTCGCAGCTGGAAAAACTCCCATAAGTTGTTCCAATGGTTTAAACTACAAGAAAGCAAAAAGTTAAAGATAAACACATTTTTTCGGAGTCTGCCCATGCCAAAAAACCGCAAACATACACACATTTTTATACAGGTCAAAATTCTATGAATTTTATCACTAAATAAACAAGCTTACTGGTTTTGTGCCCTTCTCAAAATCCGAAGGCATGTCAGCAATACCTTCAAAGTCTGAAGCAAACGGTGCATAATGAAATGGATAATACCACTTCCAGGAAGCACAGCCCTAGAGTCATTAAAAACTTGTGTTAATGATGGGGACAGAGGGAAAAAAAACACAATAAAATTTAGATTACTGAACTGTAACTAAAATTCCATTTACAAAACACAGGTCCTCTGGTATATACCTTCAGTGTTACATTTTTTTCCCTGAGTCCTAAAAGTTGCTTTGATTAAATCTGATTTATAAATTTCACACTGATGGTTCCCAATTTCAAAAATACTATAAAGCGTCTTTAATAATTAGTACTTAATGCCAAATGCCTTATGTTCACAAACAGAACTTTGTGAAGAGTTTTATCCTTAAAATGTATTCGGTGACACTTCCTTCCCAACTCCACAGCTGCCATCCTAAAATAAACTCAAGAGCAGTTGTGGGTGATAATGAGCATGCAGGCAGTTAGGGACATAACTGCAACAGCAGCTGAAAGTAAAAGAGCCAAAACTTTTATTTTACAATTTCCCATTTTCTCTTGATTCTAGTTCTGAGAAAACTTACAAAAAAAAAAAAAAAAGCAAGTTCTATTCATAGAAAAGAGAAAGGATTCATGACACATGTTCTGACTCTGTGTCTGATGAAGTAAAATCTTGAAAGTAGGAATAAAACTTGTAAAGGGAGTATTTACAAATGATACTTAATGCGTCACATTACCCTCTACTTAACAGGCAAACTCCATCTATTCCCAGGTCACACAAAACTTACCCTGCTTTGCTCTCAGAGCACGAAACTAGATATTAACTATCAGTATTACAATCCCCAGTATGTCCACATAATCTCTCACTAATCTGACATCTCAATTATCAAAAGGTTTAAATCAGATACAGATTACTTCAATTATAATACACTTCATGTAACATCACAACATTATATGGAGGAGACTGCTATAATTCAAATTCCTTTCAACTTCTTACTAGTACTTTCTAGGCTTTGTTCTTTGTTCAGCCACGGAGTGGACTTTGATTAGATACCCGGTAATTTTTTTATTCCAATTTAAAAAACACTAACTAAAATCACCCTAAAGACAAGGTACTATCAACACACTACTCAAAACTGATTTAACACAACAAAATTACCTTTGTTTATATATTAATACCTACAGAACTTCAAAGGCTTTACAAATTTTTTTTATGGAAATGAATTTCTGAATAGGAAGCTTTTAAAAAAAAAGCACAAGTCTGAGTTTTATTTCAGCATGTAGTATTTTATTTCAGCATGTATTTCAGCATATATAACTCAAGTGTTTACTGAGTTATAAATCATTATAAACTTTCTAAAATGATTAGCTAGAGCTTTAGAGGAAAACATTCTTTTTGTACCTGGTAATAATATCGAAGAACCCAACAGAGCCCTTCAACATAAGACTGCACAACTTTACGACGGAATTTCTCATCTGCTGCATCAACATCAAATTTGTTTTTGTAGTATCGCTGCTTCCAACCAGCTTCCCATAATCTAAAAAACCAGGCAAAACAAGTTTATGTGCAACTAATACACTTTTATTAATTATCTGTCTACTGATATAACAACCCAAATCAATTTATATTTAATATTCAGGTGCAGCATGAACAAGTAAAATAGTAATGCTAAAGCAGACTCATTTAATTATTTCTAAAAAGCTTACTTTTACAGGACTTATTATCAACTTTCAAGATAAATATCAAAAATTCAAACACTTAAACTTTACCACTAGGGAAACCCCAGACACTGGGCCAAACATTAGGGATATCCAAATCAACAGGCAAGCCCTTGATCTTGAGGCTTGCTCTTGTGAAACTTATGTAGCTGAGAAGCTTAGCCTACCTATATGTATGCCTATGAAGAGCCATCTTCAGAGGACCTCTTTTGTTGCTCAGATGTGGCCTCTCTCTTAAGTGAAACCATTCCCCTCCCCACTACGTGGGACATACCATCCAGGGATTAAAGTCTCCCTGGCAGTGTGAGAGATGACCCCCAGGGATGAGCCTGGCCCTGGAACCATGGGATCAACAATGCCATCCTGACCAAAGGGGGGAAAAGAAGTATAACAAATAAGGTATCAGTGGCTAGTCAAGAGTCTACTCTGGAGGTCACTCTTACACATGCTTCAGTTAGACACTGCTAACTATCATAACTTGCCAAAACCCAACCAAAACCATTCCTGCCAATCTTAACCGTCCCCCCTCGAGGGTGTTATCTAAGATTTTACAAAGGTTCCATACACTAGGGTAACCTTCCAGAAACCTATAACCTCCAGTTGTGTCCCTAGATCAGACAGATCCTGACATGCAGAGTGCAGCCAGCATTTTCAGAACATCAACTAGTTTCATCTCCCTATTTCATATTATCAACATTTTTACCTTCAAACATGAAAAATTTAGAATGGGCATAGCCCATATAACCCTAAAGAGAGGGAGAAAAATAAAAAGTGATGGTGGAGTTACACAGAGAAGGCTGGGTTCAACAAATGAGTATGAGTGCTAAATCATTATACTGATATATCTTTTTACTCTCCAGTACTTTAGAGCAGGTAGAAGTAAAAACCTAAAATTGTTGAAGTGTAACCCATGCCGAACTCTGAAATCTGTTCTATAACTAACTGCGGTGATATACTTTGTTTCTTTTGGTCTCCAGTGTCTTGGAGCAGCTAGAAGAAAAACCAAAAATTGTGGAACTGTAACCCATACCAAACTTTAAAATCTGTTCTATAACTACTTGTTAAAATGTACTTGGAAATTTATTGTTTTGTATATATGTTATATTTCACAGTTACAAAAACATTAAAAAAAATTGAAACACTGATTCCAGTAAGAACATTCTAAACCTACATTTAAAAAAAGAGAGGAAATAACAAACACTTATTTGCTCAAATTCTAATACTGTTTTACATATTTTCTGATTGTGAAACAATTCTAAAACTACATCTTAAGGTTCAAATACTAAAGATATTTTATATAGCTCACATTCCTCAGCTTGTTAAAATATCTGCATTTAAACTATACAAAGCAAGTTAATTAAATTACTTAAAGAAAAAAAGACTTGCATAGGTAATTTTTTAAAAAAAGGTAAAATATGACATAAAAGGATAATTTAGGAACCAGCAGAAATTCTGATTACCCCTACTCTCCCTGTTCTTGGGTCTTATCCCTCTTTCATTTAAGAGTTGTTGTTTGCTTAAGGTAAGGAGGTATGCATATGTGAATGTAGTGTGTGTTATGTTCTGGAAAAATCTAGAAGAAGGTGAGTTAATTTATTAAATTATCATTTATCACTAAAAATACAATGTAAGGGCTTCCGGGTCAATATGGCGGCTTAACAATGTGCGCATTTTAGTTCGTCCTCCAGAACAACTACTAAATAACCAGAAACAGTACAGAACAGCTCCTGGGGCCACGTCAGTGACCAGACACACAGCGTATCCCAGTATGGACCAGCTGGACCAGCGGTGAGCCCCCACAGAACCGTGAGTTCCCACAGCTGCGGCGGCTGGCGCCCCTCCCACACAGGCTGCTTCCCAGAGGGGAAAGGAAAGGAACTTTACCAGCAGCAGGGACTGAGCACAATCAAATGCCAATTGTGGAATTAATTAACAAATTCTGACAACTAAAATTAGGCCCCCAGCTTAGGTGAACCTGGTCAAAGCAGAGGTTGCTCATTTATGCCCCGGCACCAAGGGGGCAGGGCTGACGGAAAAAGGGGGAAAAAAATAGAAGTAAACAGAGGTTTTTGTGGCTGTGTTTCTATAAAGGCTTGACTGCCTTTGAATATAGCGGCAGGACTTCTCAGGCTGCAACTGCCCCAGGCATAGGCAGAAGTGAGCTCTTTTGGGGGCCTGTCTGGAGCCTGTGCCTTCTCCAAGGGAGGGATGAAGCCCAACTCAGGTGGAATCCCTCCCTCAAGGAATTCAGACACCAGGGCTTGGTAATTTGAAGCCATTAAAACCAGCCTACAACCTCTCCTCTGTCTCCACCATGCCCCCAGCAGGGAGAGTCTGCCAAAGTTAAAGCATCATCTTACGCTGGTGAGACCTGCAGGCAGACAAGTGCCACATACTGGGCAGGATAAGAAAAACAGAGTCCAGAGACTTCACAGGAAAGTCTTTCAACCTGCTGGGACTCACCTTCAGGGAAAACTGACACAGGTGACTCTTTACTCCTGATAGGAGGCCAGTTTGGTTTGGGAAAATCTGGTTGAGGTCTACAATATCTAAGTAGACCCTCCTAAGGGTGTGGGGGGGGGGGGGAAGGCACCATACAAGCAGGGCAAGAAACAAGAAAACAAGAACTGAAAAATTCTCCTCTGTTAAACCAAACATAAGCTAGAGGTCCAAATAAAGCTGAACTGAATGTCAAAGAACAGATAGACAACAAATTCATCCAGCAAGAAAACCCTAGGTAAAAGAAGTGAAAGCAATCTCCAGAATAAGCTAATTAAGGTAATTAAATGCCTAGACACCAGCAAACAAATAACAAATCACACCAGGAAAACTGAAGATATGGCCCAGTGAAAGGAATAAACCAACAATTCAAATGACATACAGGATCTGAAACAATTAATTCAGAATATACAAACAGACATGGAAAACCTCATCAAAAACCAAATCCATGAATTGAGGGAGGATGTAAAGGCAAGGAATGAACAAAATGAAGAAACTGAAAGTCTGAAAAAACAAATCACAGAACTTATGGGAATGAAAAAGGCAAGGTAGAAGAGAATAAAAAAATAATGGAAACCTACAATGGTAGATTTTGAGATACAGAACATAGGATTAGTGAACTGGAGGACGGAACATCTGAAATCCGTCAAGAAAAAGAAAATATAGGGGAAAAAATGGAAAAATATGAGCAGGGACTCAGGGAATTGAAAGACAATATGAAGCACACGAATATACGTGTTGTGGGTGTCGCAGAAAGAGAAGAGAAGGGAAAAGGAGGAGAAAAACTAATGGAGGAAATTATCACTGAAAATTTCCCAACTCTTATGAAGGACTTAAAATTACAGATCCAAGAAGTGCAGCGTACCCCAAAGAGAACAGATCCAAATAGACATACTCCAAGACATTTACTAATCAGAATGTCAGAGGTCAAAGAGAAAGAGAGAATCTTGAAAGCAGCAAGAGAAAAGCAATACAAGGGAAGCCCAGTAAGACTATGCACAGATCTCTCAGCAGAAAGCATGCAGGCAAGAAGACAGTAGGATGATATATTTAAATTATTAAAAGAGAAAAACTGCCAACCAAGAATTCTATATCCAGCAAAATTGTCCTTCAAAAATGAGGGAGAAATTAAAACATTTTCAGACAAAAAATCACTCAGAGAATTTGTGACCAAGAGACCAGCTCTGCAAGAAATACTAAAGGGAGCACTAGAGACAGATACGAAGACAGAAGAGAGA
>PVIY010064543.1:0-10118 GCA_004026745.1 Myrmecophaga tridactyla
AAAAAAAAAAAGAGCCGCCCCGGCCTCCGCCCCCGGGCGGCCCGGCACTGCACACAGGCCCGGCGTCCAGCAGCCGCTCCGCGCACCAAAGATCCTCCGGGCGCTTCCAACAAAAACTGCGCTGTGGATTTAACTGTGCACTTCAAAGGCGTGAGCCGAGCGCACGGTCCTGAAAGGGAGGTACGCGCAGGCCGCGCCCCGGCCGCCCCCGCACCCTTCCTCGGGGCCGCGCGGCTCGTCCCATCCCCCGCACCCCCGCGGCCCGGCCCGGTCCCGGCCCCACAGGACCCTCTCCGGCTCCCCCAGGCCCACGCCGGGGTCGGCGCGACCTCTCCCTCAGGCCCATGCGGGGCTTCCTCTGAAGAGGCTCTCTTGGGGCCGACCTCCACCCCCACCTTTTACTTCAGGGCTTCTGCGGGGGGAGGCGGACGGCTGGCACGCCGGGCGGCCCCCAGCTCCATGCCTTTTCGGGGTTATTTTTATTGCCAGGCGCTCGGGTTGTTACTGAGTTGCCAGGACCTTATCAAAGCGCAGCCGGCTCCAGCCGCCTCCCCCCCGGGCCGGGCTTCGGGAGCCAGTGATCCCGCCGCGCCAATCACCGCCGCGCTCGGCGGGCCCGCGCCGCCCGCCTTAAAGGAATAGCGCCCGCCCCGGCCCGCCCCCGCCGCACGCTCGGCTCCCGCGTTAACCCTTCCTCGGCCCTCCTCCGCCCCCTGCCAGCCTCCCGCGGCCCCAGTGGCTTTCTCAGCCGGAGTTTCTGATTTCCTCTTTCAAGTTCTCCGGCCTCTTCGCTCTCGCCTCCTCCCCCTGCCTTCCCTTGCCGTCCCCAGCTCTGGAATGCAACAGTTTATTGTAGCATTCAGGCGGTCGCAAGAACTGCAAGCAAGCAGAATGTTGGCGTTTTTTTCCCCATCTTCAAACACTTTCTACCTCTATTAAAGTTTCCCTGGGAATACGGGCTTGGACGACTTTAGAAAGGGAGTTCTAGCCCTGGGCTGGACTGGCCGAGTGTCAGAGGGCGCCCGCGGGCCGGGATGCGGAAGGCGGACGCGTGCGTGTGTGTCTGTATCTGACTCTGGGTAGCTGCAGGACCAACGTGCGTTTGTGGATGTGAGAAGATGGGGCTGTGAATCTCCTCCCACAGGCCGGAGTGCTGGAGACGAGTCCTGACACCAATTCCCTGGAGATGGAACCCCCGCTTCCCAGCCTTGCTGGCCAGTGGGAACCTGCACTGCGCACACATTCACCACCTCTCTGGAACATGTCCTCCGCCCTCTCCCAAGCGTCCCCCATCCTCCCATATGTTACATATTAAACAGACACGGAGTGTCTTTTTTTCCCTCCAGACACGCGGTTTTAATGTACTGAAAACTTGTCACCCCACCGTTGCAGTCCAATTCCAACCCACATTTGCCCAATAATGTTTATGGGACACAACCTCACTCAAGGTAATAAGAAATATGCCACAAAACCCAGAGTACTATTTACTTCGTCATGCATTGCTACAGAATGATCCCTCATGGGATGATGTCATAGTTAACTTTTCTTCCTCTTAGGAAAGGGTGTGAGCCAGGGACCCCCGGACTGTAGGGCAGAGCTGCCAGCATCAGAGCTGGGCAAGACTTTGGCTCTCCAGCCCTGCTTGCTTTTTCTTGACTTACTGTCTTGTTGAACTTAATGTATGATGAGCCCTTTTAAATGCAGAGGTACCCCTAACCTGGCAGAGGCCTGTGAACCCTCAAAAAAAAGGAAGAAACTTTCTCTCTGTCCATTCAGGTTTTCACAGAAAACGACAAGGGAGATACACCACCCATGACGTGCTGGAAAGGGGCACACAGAGGGCCAGTGTTCCACCCACCCCCAGCCTACAATGGGGGCATGACAAACTCTTGCAGCTTGCGCTGCTGGACTCTTCAGCCCCTGAGTGCCAAGGCAGGTGGGTGTACCTCTCTCCTGGAGCACTTGCCCTGCCTCTCTGTGTCCATGGCCTCAGGGCCAACCAGGAAGACCAGAGCAAGAGTGTGGCCCAATGACTCATCTTTGCCTTAGGACAGCAGCAGAGCGTGAGGAAGCTGGAAGCAGGTCTGGTTCAGGCCGATGCCCTCTAACAGACCAGCCTTCGGGAACCCTGGAGGGTGCATGGCCCACAGCCCTTCTCGGCCGCCAGCCTGTGCGCACGTGTGTGCTCTGAGCAGCTGGAGGGCACCCAGCAGTACACCCATTCAGGGCCACCCCAGGAGAGCGAAGAGCAGAGCTGTCCCCTAGGTTAAAGCCTGTGGTTCCAAGGAGTCTTTAGGCCACAGAGGGTGTTATTACAGGAACGAAAGTGTCTGCAGTGAGGCTTCAATTGCCATAGACATATCCACAGTAGAAAAAACAACAGCCGCGCACTCACACTCACGCAATGTGGGGGGGGGGGGGTGAAAAATCAAAACATCCAAAATCAAAATAAACAATGTTCACAAAGAGGGGGATTTGAAAAGGGAAGTGGAAACTTAGTCTTCATGGGTGGTTTTCCTCCCCTCCCAGCTGTCCCCACTGACCCTCCACTGCCCCTCGACCAGCCTGAAGCATCAAAGGTTTGGCTGTAGCCAGTGGGCTCCCCCTGAACTCCCTCATCACCCCAGGCTGCAGCAGCAGGAAGGAGGGACTGGTGATGGGGAAGCCAAGCAAGGCCTGGTTTGATTTGCATCTTCTCAGTTATAATCCCTCGGTGAGCCTGGTTTCTAGAACAGGTGCTCGGTCACCTCAGGCCAATGACCCACCCCCACCCCACCCCGCCTCCTCCCCCCTGCCCTCCCTCCCCTCCCCCTTCATATCTGGTCATGCATTCCCCATCCAGCAAGAGGGCTGGCCAAAGGGCTGAGCTGCCAGAAGCCCTCTCTAGCCTCTGGGTCTCTGACCACTTGTTGATAATATTTCTAAGCGGAAGATCCAAAGTTCTTTGCTTATACCCAGCCCCTTTCTCAAGATAGCACAGTTTTCCATTTTCCCCTTCTCCCTGGCAGCAGCGCTATCATGTGACTGGTTGTAATCCTGCACGGTTGCCTGGAAACTGGAAAGCAAGGTGATGGATTTCTGCACATGCTCACTGCCCCCGCCCCCAGCCCGAGCCCGCTCTTTAAAGAAAAACCCGACAGAGAATAAACAGCCCACTTTGCCCAAGTGCAGACAAGTTTAATAAAGGAGGGAGTGATTCTTTTCTGGAATTATGTCCTGGGCTGAAATTCTAGAATCCCAGGAAACCGGGACTCTGGGCTCCCTGAGAGGCATCTGGCCAGATCTGTGACCTTTAGTCAGCCCCACAAAAAACCACCCTGGAGGGAGCTCACATCAGCTGGGGCTCCAGAGGATCTCACACCCAGTACATCGCTCTCTAAGAGTCTGTAACTTGGTCTTTTATTTCTTTGGAAAAGGGCTGCCTTAGACAATGTACCTTTGTTTAGGGAGAGAGGTGGAGAGATACACAGGTAACCTTTCCCCAGACTGCCGGTTACCTAGCTGTTCCAAGTCTCCATTTATGCACCTGTAGAGTGGAGGAAATCCCCCTCCAAAGGCTGTTGTGAGATGGGCCATAAGGTAAGCATAGTAGGTGCCTGGCACACAGTAGGTGCTCAAAACATGGTGGTTATTTCTGTACAGTCAAAAGCCTTTGAAAGGAACTGCCCCTATTCAAAGCAAAGACCGCCTCCAATCAGGAGCCACACTCCCGGGGGAGGGGACCTGGAACCTGATCAGGAAAGGCCTTTAAAGCTGAGCCAGCCCAGCTGCCAACCCTGCAGAGGGGCCCGGACTGGGGAGACAAAGGAAAGCTGTGCCTTTCTGCCTTCTTTCAAAGAAACTCCTATCCTGTTCCCTGAAAAGGTATAACAGAACTTTCCAGCCCCAGGCGCGCTTAAAGTCTTGTCTAATCCATACCCATCGTTTCAGAGACAAGAAAAATTAAGCAAAGAGAAGGTGAAAGGATCTTTCCGAAACCACATCACCCATATCAAAGCTGAGCTAGAACCTTCTTGCGGTCCCAGCTTCTGGCCCACCCTCTTCTTTTCCTCCACGTCGTGGTGAGAAGATCCAGGGCAGGATTGGGCTAAGAGAGCTAAGCATTTAGATCCTTTGGCTCTCAGGGGAGGGCTAATAAATGTGCTTTGGGATCTTTCCTCAAAGTGTCACAACAGGGATTCAGCCTGAAATTCCTCTGAAGCAAACTTCATTCAGCCCCTATCAGCCTTGACCTCAGGAACTGGCTGCAGCCTGGGTGGTCCCACTGAGTCTTTTCTGGTGGGAGCTGTTTCCCTGGGCAGCTCCGTGAGGTTGGAGCAGCCTAAGGGAGAAGGACTTACAGAGCCTGAGAGGAAGGAGAGGAATGAAAAGTAGGAGTCAACTTCCTGCCACTCTTCCTCCTACTTCCTTTCCTCTTTGTAGAGAGGGGTTGGGGATACCAACAAGGACATTTTGAATCCACAAGGGAAATGTGAAATTTCCCTAAGAAATAACTACCCATAGAAATGTTGGGGAAAACTTCTTTTGTTAGCAAAATCTTTTGTATATTAACTTTTAGATATAGTTAATTTAAACAAAAACCTTAAACTTCTTCATTTTATTTACTTTGAGGTGTTTTTAGTATTTATTATAAGTGATGCCACAAACTGTTGGATATGTTGGAATCACATCTTTCTTCATCTTGGCTAGTTTAGGAGTTGGCCTGAGCTTAGAGGCAGAAGAGACCATTAATATGAAAACAAATCTGGAAAGAGACTCTCTTTCCTGAAGTTATCTCCTCCATAATGTCAAGCAAACACAAAAAAAGGTCATTTTCAGAAAAGGAACTGAAAAAATGGGGGTTCGGGGGAATCTCTAAAGGCATTACTCGAACAGGTGCCACGTGAAACTTTGCTAACAAATAGATCTGTATTCCCTAAATCCCCAAAGATTTTTTTTTCTGCTTGTGATGTTTCAGTTTGTTCATCTTGAACAACTGGAAAGTGAAGTTTTATTGAGCTTGAAATACGTTTCTCCATTTCTTCATGTCAGCTTGTCTCTTGATTTCCTTTGAACATCCCTACATGCTGGCCGATTGCTTTCCCAGACCCCAGGGGGATGGCTGCAATGAGGCAGGCTGCTCGCCCGGATCCCAGGCGACCCTCAGAGCACCTGGAGAGGTTCTTGATTTTGCTCCATTTCGAAAAACCTTCTGTACACCATGTCTCCAATGTTCTGCTTTATCATATAGCCCACCGATTCTGTAATTGCGCCTCCTTCCTTACCTGATGGACTGCCAAACAGTCAGGAGTGTAGAGTGGCTGGCAAACCCCTTTTAAGAGGAGTCTATACTTGTTCTCCATACTTCCTTCCCTCTCCTTCTCTCCTTGACCCATCACAGTCTCTTTTCCTCTCTCACAACTCCACGGAGACCATTCTCAGCCTGGTAAAAGGCATCCTAATGGCTAAGTCAAATGGGCCCATTTACTCTGTATATTGCTTGGCTTATCTGAGGCTCGCTCCTCCCCACTTATGTGACAGGTCCTTTCCCATTACTGCCTTGCCTCTCCATCTGCTTTTCAGAACAACTCTTCCTCTTCCCATCCCTCGTATGTTGCTTTTTCCCTGTGTTCCTTCCCCCTAAACTGCTTCTGGGTAATTCTCCCACACATACCCCAAAATTTCAAGCACCACCCTCTAGAGACCAGGTCCTTCCAAAGCCCCAGCCCCAGCCTCTTTAAGGACTGTCCTTCATCACTTTCACACTTTGATGGGCTGGTCACAAATGCCTCAAATTTAGCATCATTAAAAATGAACTTTTGGGGCGGCTGCCGTGGCTCAGCAGGCAGAGCTCCGACCTGCCGTGCTGGAGGTCTGGAGTTCGATCCTTGGTGCCTCCTGCCCATATGCAAATTAAAAAAAAAAAATGAACTTTTGTCCTCACTGAAACCAGCCATCCTACTGTTAAGCAGTGATGTCACCATCCCCAGCCGCCAAAGTCAGTGTCTAGCCTTCCCTGCCTTCTCCCCCACCCCCTCCATCAATCACCAAGCCCAGCTGATGTGATCTCCTAGAAGTCTCTTAAAATCGCTCCCTTCTCCCAGCTCCACAACTACCACCACAGCTCAGGCTCTTATCTCTTTCCAAGAAAAGCAAAATGTTCTAACTATTCTCCAGACCTGCAGCTTACAGCCCCAACCCCCAGGTCTCCTCTACACAGGGCTGCCAGGGTGAGCACCCCACAATCCAAAGCTGGCCGTGTATCTCCCTGCTTCACATCCTCCCCTGGCCTGGCCTATAAGGCAGTCCACCCAGGTGTTCTCCAGCTCTCGCTCATTTCATGATACTTGTGTCATTCATTCAGTAGCCGCCACAAGGCAGGGACTCAAGAAACCATTGAGCTGGATAGTGGGTAAGGGTGATAGTTGAACTATTTAACAACTGGTGCAGCCCCTGTCATGGTGCAGGGTCTTGGAGGGTCCTTGGAAGCTGTGGTCAGCATTCTCCAAGCAGCCACCAACCATCCCCACTGCCTGGCACTCATGCCCTCCCCTTGAGTTTGAGTGGGACTTACTGCCTTCTGCTAATGAATTGAGTATGGCAGACATGGTTAGGTTTTTAAAAGATGGGTGTTTTCTCTAATACCCTTGTGAGGCAGCTGTGAAGAACCCCATGTGGCAAAGGACCGAAGCCTGACAACAACCTGGGCACCAATCCCCACCCCCTCACTCGAGCCTTGAAAAGACCGCAGTCCCTGCTAATGGGTCTCCCGAAACTTCCTGAGAGATCTTGAGTTTAAAAGCACCCAACTGAGCCCTGCCCAGATTCTGGTCCCACAGGTTAGGATGCATCCTTTGGGGAGACCAGTGGCTAAAACAGACTTGCTGATAAGACTCTTGCCCTTTCAGCTAGTATTGCTAATGCTGGCAAGCAAGTTGCATGGCATAAGAGCTGTACAAATCTTTTCTGCACCTTATTAGAGAACACTTGATACAAGCATAAACTGGCAATAATTATAACATTCAAGGTTCTCCATAGGTTACTGGAAGCTTGTATTTAAACATACCAACTTTTTCTCCAAAGAGCTTATGAAAGGAAAACCAAAATCATTTCGAGATTTTACTGAATTCACGAGACAGCTGATCACAGTCAAAAACAACATTTGTTCTGTTGTCACCTTTCCCAAGACTTTTGTTTTTGTTTTTCACTAAGTGGAAAGACAGAGTCCATCACTCTAGAGGGAAACTGTGACTATAATTTGTTAGCTCTTGCATGCAGATTTAGAAAAGGGAAATTTATCTCCCCTTTGGAGTGATGGGGAACCTGGAGAAAAGATGCCAATGAGAGTCTTATGATTTAGACGTGATGCCAAAAATAACAGGGGCTAATTCTTTAACTGATGATAATCTTTGGGAAAGCAAGACTTAGAGTCTCTGTTAATGAACTTAAATGAAGGGGCAAACGTTCCTGAATGAGCTGACCTAGAAACACTTTGGGAAGGATTCTTTCCATTTTGTTATTTGTTAACCATTTTATTCATAGGTACCACAGGAATATGTCTCAGGAATGGTCCAGGAGAAATTGTCTGTAGGTTAGATATGGTGGAACATGATGTAATCGTTTTTTTAGCAAAATCTTTAGTATCCCAAACATAGGTTAAATTGTGTGGATGGAGTCTCATCTTCTGGTACTAAGGTACTTGATAAACACTTTTTGCCAATAACTTTTGAGCAAAGAAAAAGATAACCACAGATGAACTATAAAATCTGTCTTGATAATCTCAACGAATCATTCGAACACTTAAAGGGTGTTACAAAAAAAATTAAGTGGAATAAGCAATCATTGAGCTGGCCGAGCTATCAGCCAAGGAAGACTGGAGCAAGATGCCACCAGCAAGGTGACAAGACCAAGAAAGCAAATCTTTGAGTTGACAATACCAACCCCTCCCTGAATTGAGTATTTCTTTTTGCAAAATTGATTTTATTTTCCAAGAAGATCCATTTGTTCCATCTGTTTAAATCTGTCTACCTTTGTAAAAGTTTTCATGCATCAATGATCCAAAGCTGGAAAATATGCTCACACAAAGCAGAGATTGTGGTAAGTAAGGGGCATCAGTAGGTTGGCTCAAGAAACTGAACAACTTGCAAGAGAAAAGTGGAAGAGGGGGTGGGATGGTGCGAGTGTCTTTGTGGTGGATGCTGGGGGCACCTCCTGGGGAAGCCCAGCTTCCAGAAGTCAGGACACAGAAGGGCCACAAAGGCGAAGCTCCACCCCCCAGGAAGGGCGCAGGGGGCCTGAGATGACAAAGAGGCCTTTCACCTTTCTTAGGTGAGAACTCCCCGTGTAGGGTCAAGCAGCTCTTTCACCCAAACTTGGCTCATCCTTAACTGACTTGACCCTTCCCACCCCCAACCCTCGAGTTTGACCTTTCTACTCCACAAAGGAGCC
Source organism: Myrmecophaga tridactyla (assembly GCA_004026745.1). NCBI lineage: Eukaryota > Metazoa > Chordata > Mammalia > Pilosa > Myrmecophagidae > Myrmecophaga > Myrmecophaga tridactyla. The sequence continues at coordinate 8,428 of PVIY010064543.1, forward strand.
TTCCTTCCCCTCTGGAGCATCCCCCGGGGGGGTCCTCTGCTCCGGATTTCTCTGTGAAAAGGTGTCAGCCACAAACTCTGCAAGACAATGGAGAGTCCTGTGCCCCTGGGCCACAGCCAGGACACCGAAGATGACAAGGCTAGGTCTTCCCCCCGGGGCGCTGGCGGGAAGGGCGGAGGCTCTGGGTTCTCCGCAGTGTTCTCTGAGCGGTGGCCAGCGGGACCCGTTGCCTCCCCGACGTCCTTGCAACACACTGTGCCAGGACCTGGCCCAGGAAGGAAAGGTAGAGGCCCTGCCCTCAGTCAGCATCCCATCTGGGCTAGGGCTGCTGAAGGAATCAACCCTGTGGTTATTTAACATTTTTTAGTACCCAAGGCTGAGAAGGAGAAGGGAATGGACTAAGGGCATGGGGTGGGGCTCTGATTGCTGGGGGCCCAGGAAGAGCCTTGAAGGAGGAACAGCCTAGAATTGCTGCTGTGCCCTGGAAAGGGTGTGACCCAGCCTGCCAGCACCGGCAACAGGAACTGCAAAGGCCCCAGGATGGAGGAAGCTCTGCCTTTTCCAGAAACCTATAGAAACTGAGAGCCAGGGAGAAAGGGGAGTGGGGGCAGTGAGGCTGCCTGAGGCAGGCTTAGCAGAGCCTTGTGGGTGAGGGAAGTGTAGCCCAGTAGTTAAATGGGGAAGCTCCAGAAGCAGAGGTCCCCTTCGGGAAGTCTGTCATGTGCCCTACCTCGGTTTCCCCAACTGCAAAATGAGTTGAATAGCAGAACCTGCCTCAGGGGCTGCTGTGAGGATTAAATAAAGTCATGTGTGTGAAGTGATTACAACCTCCCTGGCACCCGGTAGGGATTAGTAATTTTAATACAAAACTAATAACAGCCCATGCTGAAGGCCCCGTTCTGCCCTTTGGACATTCTCAAGTCATCTGGGTTCTTCAGATTCCCTTCCCTTTACTACAAAGCGGGAATAGAATAAGATAATGAACATGTTCAAGGTGGGTTTGAATGGAAATATTTTAGCCAAGGAATCTAGGTTCTGAAAGATGTTAAGCGCACCTGGTGCAAAGGGTTTCCCAAGGCCGGCCAAGGTCTCAGCCTGTATTTAGTCTTCTTGTCCTTCGTGCCCAATTTTCCACTCTGAATGGGTGGGGGCTGCAGCTCGCCTGGCCTCATTGTGAGTCTCCTTCAGAACGTACCCCCCACACACGCCCTCCTCTGCCACACGCACAAACCTTGCTGTGAGGACTTGTAGCAAGTTGCAAATAGGGTCCTTTGTGTTTTTTGTGGTCTTGTGTTTTTTTTAGCCTGGGCAGGCACCGGGAATTGAATCCCGGTCTCTGGCATGGCAGGCAAGGACTCTGCCTGCTGAGCCACCGTGGCCCACCCTAGGGTCCTTTGTTTTTAAGACCCCAGAACCCCTGTACAGAATCACACCCCACCCCGGCTGTGCTGGTCCCCCCAACACCACCAGCTCCCACGCGTGCCCCCTGCTCCACTGCGGATGCATTTGGTAATTCTTGCTGCTCTCCCAGACTGCTGCGAGATGCCCCAAAGAATGAGGTCCCTGGAGGAGGGCCCCCTCCCCGGAACCCCCCTTGCCCTCAAGCCTCTTATCAGTGCCCTCCCCTCCCCCTCTTCCACAGGACTTTGCATCATGGGCCGTATATTGGTTCTCTTTCGTTTTGACATTTT
>PVIY010064544.1:0-10116 GCA_004026745.1 Myrmecophaga tridactyla
CAAAGATAAACATAGGTTGAAAGTGAAAGGTTGGGAAAAGATATCTCATGCAAATAACAACCAGAAAAGAGCAGGAGTAGCTATACTAATATCCAACAAATTAGACTTCAAATGTAAAACAGTTAAAAGAGACAAAGAAGGATACTATGTACTAATAAAAGGAACAATTCAACATGAAGACATAACAATCATAAATATTTAGGCACTGAACCAGAATGCCCCAAAATACGTGAGGCAAACACTGCAAACACTGAAAAGGGAAATAGACTCATCTACCATAATAGTTGGAGACTTCAATTCCCCACTCTCATCAATGGACAGAACATCTAGACAGAGGAATTGCCCAATCTAAAACTAATAGATTTCTTCTTGCTAATGGATAGCCGGACTCTTAAAGTGGGCCACCAGCACTTTTCAAGGTCTCCCTGGGGTCGTACCTAGCCCTGCCCAAGAAAGAGTCAGTCCTGAGCGCTGTTCCACAACTGTCTTCTGGAATTATTCTGCATGAACCATTGCAACGCAATACCAAGCCAGCTGCACATGTGCAGCCCTCTGTCAGATATATTTTTAGTTTTTACAAGATGTATTACTTTAATAATTTAAAAAATAATACAATAAAAAAAAAGGTTGGTATGTAGGGTTGACATTGTTTACATCATTCAAGCAAGGTTTACAAGGGCAAAGAAGAGACACAAACCCCCTTAATTTTCCCTGTATGGGTCCCATGTTTTGAAAGATTTCTGTCTTCCAACAGCAGTTAAATATTCAAATTTTCATATTCTTTTTTTCTTTTTTAATTTTCATATTCTTTTAAAATCAAAGACATATAATTGAGAAATCAGACCTAATCAGCATGAAATTGAGAATGTGAATTAAATATAGTTCCATCCAAAAGCAGAGAATGTCATGTTTCGGTTAGCCTCTGTGGTCTTGCTGTAGGAAAAGGTATAATTTCCAATAGGCTTTTTAGGAAATGTGAAAAACCACCTTGTAAACCCCATCGTCCCCTTTAAGGATGCGAGGAATCTTCATTTTATCATTGATTCCACAGACTTTGCCTCCTTACTCTGGTCAAAAGGAAAGGCATAATCTCATAGCTACTGTGTCAGTACATAAAATACATCAATCCTTATGTGGCAAGTGCTTAAAGATGTTTTTAAAATGCATTCCTTTCACAGCCTTACATAATAAACCACACATAACTTGTAAACTGGTCTCAACCCTGCTTCATACAGAGTGCTCTTTATTTCTACTACAACATTAAGTGTTTGACAGGTAGAATCGCAACAGAATCCCGACTCTTTGACTCTGATAGCTTCATGAGTTTCACAAAGTGAGAGTTTGGATAGCAAGGTACACTGTTTCCTCCAAATAGCCCTTGTATCCAAATCAATTTGGTTGCTAGATTTGGATAGCAAAAGTTTCAATACTGAGGGATACCTATATTTAGAAATAACTACTACAAAAAAATCTAAACACCCTGGCTACTTCTCCATATCTAGTTCTGCTGAGCTCTGAAACACTTTGATTCTTTGAGTTCAAACAAACACTTTGTTGAAGTGAAGTTTAAAACGTTAGAAATGGGGGATGGTGGCGGTTAAGTTTGTAAAAGTTATCACATGCAAAAAAAGCAAAAAGAACAGTGTTCAGCACATTTTGTATCACAAGACAGAACCTAGCACTGATTTTGAGTTTTTAAAAAATGCAACTTTACCAGGGATATCTTCCATCCTAATCATTACCTAACCATGTCATGAATATTAGGAAAAAAAGTCGTAATGAGGAAAATTTGTTTGATAACTTTTTTTAAATATAGATTTAAAAAATTCTAGTATATTGTGGAATAGCCAAAAGTTAACACCTGAGCGGACAATGCCTATGATTAACTGTACACATATTAAAAAGTTCTTTCATGAACTAAAGTAAATGTATGACACTATTACAATAGAGGAAAATATAGGGAAAATGTACTTATTGAAAACTACGGACCATAATCAACAGCAATATTTTAATACTCTCTCACCAATAGTAACAAATGTATCACACCAATACTATGGGTCAATAACAGGTGGAGAGTCTTACACGTTATACAAATATCCTCTTTTTAGTTTATAGTGTATTAGAGTGGCTAGAGGGAAGTACCTGAAACTGTAGGGCTATGTTCCAGTAGCCATGTTTCTTGAAGATGATTGTATAACGATACAGCTTTTGCAATGTGCCTGCATCATTGTAAAAACCTTGTGTCTGATGCTTTTATCTAGGGTATGGACAGATGAGTAAAAAATATGGATAAAAAATAAACAAATAATAGGGGGAACAAAGGTTAAAATAAATTGAGTAGATTGAAATAATAGTGGTCAATGAGAGGGAGGAGTAAGGGATATGGCATGTATGAATTTTTTCTTTTTTATTTCATTTGCTGGAGAGATGGAATTGTTAAAAAAAATGATATGGCGATGAATATACAACTGTATGATGATATTGTAAGCCGCTGATTGTCTATCATGTATAGAATGTTTTGTATGTCAAGAATGTTTGTATGATTATTTGTTGTGTACAATAAAAACACTAAAAAAATTGTCAAAGATAATCATGAATAAAATATGCATTATGAACAAAAAAATAATAACAGGTGGGAAGAAGGGGTATGGAAGGATATGGACCTCTCTTTTTATTTTGATTTCTTTTCTGGAGTAATGAAAATTTTCTAAAATTGATCATGGGGTTGTATGCACAACTATGTGATGATACTGTGAACCAGTAGTTGTATACTTTGGATGGTTTTATGGTGTGTGAATATATCTCAATAAAATTACATTAAAAAAAGTTAATACCTCAAATTACTGAAACTGGTTGAACTAATGTCAGTCCTGTTTATACTTATTTTTGCCATGTAAACACATAAAATAATGCAATGTAATGTAAAATATATAAAAACCCTAAACTGGGAAATAAAGCAAAGCAATAGGTGCTGAGTGCCACAACACGACGCCACAGAGGCCAAAAAAGAGAGCACTGGGAGCCCTGGCTTCCAGCCCTACTATCAGTTGCTGGGGGAGTGGGAAGTGGGTGTGGGGTTGAGAAGGTGTGGGGACAGGAGCTCTCCATTCTACACTATATAAGCTTCTTAATGGAAAGAATGAGATTTCTTGTGACCTCTCTTCGGTTTTATAATCTGTAAAATGCTTTCTAAAGTCTTTTCTAGCTTAATATTATAAGCCTCAGATTCTACAAGTGCTAAGTGATACAAAACCGTAGAGAAGAAAAATCAGGAAAGACAGGGGCAGTGGAATTTGGGCAGGACCTGGATGGCGCATGTGGACAGCAAGAAAAAAGGTGGATATTTATGAAGCCCCACGTGCTAGGTGGACATTTTCAGATAGACTACACAAATTTGCAAAAAGTTGTGAGGCAGGTAAGAATCCATCACTGATTTTCATGGAGAAAAGTAAAGTTGGGGATTTAACACGCCACAGGCCAAAGAATGAGCGAATGCAGGAGCCTAACTTGAAACCCAGATTTGTCTGATCCTGAAGCCCACACAGGGAGCATTGTAGAGATGTGGACGGAGGGATTAACCTTGTGTTGGGACACAATAGGAATGCTGATTGAGCTAGAAGAGAGAAATTGAACAGCAGAGAAGAGTGAGATTAGGTTTCAAAGGTGAGGGTGAAGCCAGTGATAGGGGAATGAATGCTAGGATGGGAGATTTATCTTTTTATCTAGTAGGTACTATGGTCAGATTTTGAAGAAGGGGAGATGTCACAAAAATGTTTTAGAAGGCTACGTAGTGGGTTCACCACTGACCATCTTCCTGAAATTCCTCTTATCCTTTACTTAGTTCTCTGATTCCTTTCTACCAGCCCCTTAAATGCTGGTGCCTATCAGGGTTCCACCTTTGCTATTTTTATCTTCTCTTCTTGCTCTGTTCCTGGGCAATTCTATCCGGTCTCTGGCTTCAACCTGAGTGCTGATGTCTCTAAAATCTACAACGCTGCTCCTGAACACATTCCTAAATTCCAGCCTTTCATTTTTAGCAGCATATTGACAAACTTCATTTGAAATCACACAAGAATGTATCTTCTCCTCCCCTAAAATCAAACTGGTTACTTTCCTTCACAATCTTGTCTCTCTTTCTTAACTCCTAAATGATAATTATATAGCACAAATATGGTACTAGGAATGAGAAGGACCTAACTCAAATTGCTTCTCTGGCACCTGACAACTGTGTGATCTTCGGCAAGTCACTTCATGTTTCCAAGCCTTGGTTTACTCATCTGTGAAAACTGGATGACAGCATGTGTCTGCCAACCTCATGAAGCCACTACAAGATCATTCAATGCTAAACACCTCTGTCACTTTTGACTGCCTTTCCTTACTCTACCACATCCAACCTGTCACCCAAATACCTCTCAAATCTCACTTCATCACGATGGCCAACAAATGGTTCAGTCTCTTTTCTTCCTCCACCCAGATCCTACAACGGCCTCGTCCACACCACTGCTAGGGTCTTAAGACTATCCTCCTTATGAATCACACTCAATTCCGCATACGTATGTGTGTGTGTGAGAGAGAGAGATAGAGAATACTGATGTGTGTATAGTTTACTGAGAAGTCCAACTACAACCCACACCCCCAAACTGAAACTACTGGTACATGCACTGTACCTATTCCTCACACATTCCCATCTTCTAAGCTTCAAATCTCTTTGGGTAATGACAAATGTTATTAAAGAAAGTATGTTACCCACAAAAATGATGTGAAACAGTAAAACGGGTTAGAACCATTGCTCAAATACCCACCCTTTACACTCCCACCAGTTATTCTCAGCAAAGAGCTTAGCACCATTTAATTGCTTATAAACCTTTAGGTTTATGGACAAGTAATGAAAGAGCTTCTCCATGACTTACCCTGATATTAAAGGTACTTCACAATCTGAACCAACCCTCCCTCTTAGAATCATGTCTTGACATTCTCTATTATAAGATCCTTGCCCTAAACACAGGGCCAACTTATTGTTCCTGAAATAAACCATGTACTTTTTCACATTTGGTTCCCTCTGCCAAGGTGAACTTCTATCACCTTTTGGTGGCCCTTAGCCTGGAGAAACCCTTTTTCTTTTCCAGGGCCTGTCCTTGGCAAGTCACTATAGGAGAATGTATTTTCCAAGGCGGCCACAACTAAGATCTACCATTCCATATGCTCATTTTACAATGTGATGCTGACACTCCTCCCATCAAGATGTTTTCTATGTCCTATCCCCTTAAAAATATGTGGATCTATGACTATGGTAGATGTGATATTATGTGCTTTGGGGGCTTGGTCACAAAAGTTATTAAAGCTTCTCCTCGGTCCTCTTAGGACATTCCCTTTCCTAACCCAGCCACCTTCCTGTGAGAAAGCTAAAGCAGCTACATGGAGAAACTACAGGTAGGTGCTCTAGCTGAAAATCCCAGTTGAGGTCCCAGCTGATAGTTAAAATCAACTTTCAAGATGAGTCCTGTCCCAGCCATCAGCCACCTGCAACTACCTGACACCATAAGAACTTCCTACTTGAGCCCAATCAAACCCTACGTCTATGGAGATAATAAATGACTGCTGTTTTAGCGGTCAAGTTTTATTTTTTGTTTTCAGGGAGGGTGCATGGTCCGGGAATCAAACCCCAGTCTCCCACATGGAATGTGAGCATTCTACCACAGAACCACCCATGCACCCAACGACCAAGTTTTGAAGTGATTTGTTATATACCAACAGGCCATGGAAATCACGTTCTTAGATGTAGCTTTTTCTGGCACATCCTAGGAAGAATGAGCCATCCTTCTGTGGGACACTAGGGCGCCCTGTTCTTACCACCAGTTCAGCAAAGTACTTTCCACAGTGAAAATATTTCATATTTTCATATATTTGATTCCAATACCCACTTCCCTAATCTCAGAACCTATGAATATTTATTGAATGAATGAGCATAACAAAGCAAGGGAGGCCAGTTATGAAGTGGACACAGAACTGGACGAAAAGGGTCTGAACTTGAAAGAAGAGGTAAAGGGAGATACATTTGAAAAAACAGTAAATGTGCTAATATTAGAAAGATCAGCTAACATTTGAGTGCTTTTTACAAACCAGACACCACGCAGGGTAGTCTACATGGATTATTTCCTTTAATCTTCAGGAAAACTTCGCACATCTCTACCGCCCCTTCTTCCCCCGACGTCCCCATCCCCTCACTGAGTAGGGCATGTGGTAGAAAAACCTGGGTTTGAATACAGCGCCTTTGAGGTAATGGCAAGATATTCAAGCCGGGCTACGGAGTTAGTGTGAAGGGAATAATCATATTCCTGGAGAGGAGTACAGAAGAAAGGAGGCGGTACTGTTACTTGGAAGAACATTAAATGTGCAACGTCACCCAGTTTTAAGAAGGGCGTGTCCAAAGCATAGAAGGCTGCAGAAACTGAAAATGAAGGCTTAAAAAAAAACAAACACAAAAAACCCAGGCAGTTGAAATTGAAAATAAGTCACCGCGAGCATTGAGAGAGAAGTTTCAGTAGAGTGGTGGTCTCCAGACGGAACGGCGTTAAGGAAGGGAAAACAAGGCATTTAAAAGTCGGCAGCTTAAAGCAGACATCACTTGCTATCAAGCAGTTCAGAAGCCAAGACGAAGAGTACCGAAAAAGTGGGTAAGACCAAACATCTGCGACTGCAAAAGGGCAATCGCCAGCAGAGGACCGGCTGAAAGCCGGAACGATAAAGAAGGCTCGAATAAGGTGTCAGGACCGTAGTATTGGTCCTACCGAGAAAGGCGCAGGGTCCAGCCAAGTGAAAACCGTCTGGTGAGTCCTAAAGCTGTGACGAACTGGGATCGTCCCGGACGTCTGACGCTCCTTGCCACGGACGCAGAGCGGACCGCTGTGTATGGAAGGGCCTCACGGGGACCTCTGGGCACTCCTGTTCCCGCACGGCTCTACCTCCCAGCTCCCAAGCCGCCCGACCTTCTCCAAGGCAGACCTTGGATGCCCCGACCTCTCGCACCTGCCTGGGGAAGCCCACACAGTCACGCCCCGTAGGCACTCACCCCACGGCCACGCGGCGCCAGCGCCTCGCTGGCCGCACGATGAGCGCGTCCCAGGCGGCCGCTAGCCGGCCTTCAGGAGAGCCCGGCCCCAGGGGCGCGGGCGCTGGCCCCAGCCGTAGAGAGCTCCAGAGCGAGCGCAGCGCCGAGCCCGGCAGGTCTGGTTCCAGCAGAAAGACGCAGCCAACAGCTAGCGCCAGGAAGCCCGCATACACTGAGCCCCGCCACAGAGCCATGAAGACCCAAACACGGCAGCACACTCTCCCGCTCCTTTCCCGGCACGCGCCTCTTCCGGGCTTGACGTTTGCCTACGTCGGTACGCACGCGACGTCACGCCGGCGCGCCACGGCTCCCCCGGGGGCGGGGCGGGAGGCGGGGCGACGGGCAAGGGACCTGTCTTTCTCAATTTAAATCCTCTTACTTAGAGGCGTGGTTGTGCGGCTTTGAAGGAGGTTGGTGAAAGGAAGTAGTATCTGTCCGACTGCTGCACGCTTTCCCGGAACTGCAACTGCACCCCCAGATAGAGGAGCAGGGATACGTTTGTTTTTCCAGTAAAAAGAAACAGACGGAAAATGAAGACGCCGACAAATCTTAAGTCAATATGAGCTGGTCGGTGACTCCATTTGAGCGGCACCCGCAGGTCCTCGAGGGGTACAAGTCACACTTGCCTCTTTTGAATATATCTCTCTGCCCATCTTCCATCGTTTATTAAACTTATCCTCTTTCAGGCCCGATGCTGGACATTCCTCAACCACGGGAAGAAATGACTCTAATGGCAGCAACCATGCAGTGAGGCAGAGGCATTCTTCCCCTTTGAAGGGTGGAGGAGATGCCTCAGTCATTCAGGGCCTAGGCCCAAACTGAGAAGAGCCCACAGCGATCATCCCCTCCAGATGACCATATTCAACATTCAGTACCTTAAAAAAAAATCTTTTTTGGACGCCGTTTCCCCTCACCAAGCTCAGAAAAATGAACAAATGCTTACAATCTTGTGTATAATATAGGGGGATTATGGATCTGGATTAAGAAACCCTGGTTTCGGCTTTACAACGATTACTTAGATTTTTGTTTAATATGCCTATGGATAAGCTAAGATATCCATTTTAGGTGGTTAAGACTTCTGTACGTTAATTGTAAAAATATTTGTATCTTCATATTTTACTGAAATCAGGAAAATATTTAGTAACACAGCTATTATTATAGCAGTGCAGATATTTGTAAGAACTTTCTATTTGATGTTTTGAGAACATTCACAGTTTTGACAGCTGATCAAATGGTATCTTAGTATTTAATACTTAGAATTTAAGAACTTTGCTATCTGAACTTGTAGATTTTTGTCCTTGTTGCCTTAATTTTAAATTGGTTTATGAAATGTACTGCACAAAAACAGGCTTTACAGTGATTATTTGGATACTTTATTTAAATATGCCTGTGGTTAAGCTAACTAAGATATCCATTTTTGGTGGTTCTGAGTATATTGAAGTGTATTGTTTGTTTTCTTAAATAAAATAAAATGAAATAATTTAAATAAAGTTATAAAATGAAGGTTAAAAAAAGAAAAGAAACCCTGGTTTCTCCCGTTCTCCCTTAGTGATTATTTAAGCCCAAGTGCTGGCTTCCTTGTGACCTCTCTGTCTGTGAGCTTTTGGGTTGAGGGCCAGTGAAGCTGCTCATTCTTAACAGTCCCCACACACAGCCTGGTCTTGTCCCTGGCCTGATTCCATTTTTCCAGGTCCTCTGGTTCCTGACCTTGCTCTGGGTAGAGTTTTCCATTCTGCTCCTGACTTTTGGACTTGGCAGTGAAACTTTATTTCCCTAGCTTTGATCTTGAGCATTAGGCTCATTTCCCACACTGGTGATCTACCCTTCCCTAGCACACCCCTCCCTAGCCCACCTGACTATATCGCAGCTGGGCCCCTTAACTTCCTGTCTTTCAAAGATACTCACACAGGAAGAGATTTGGGCTACCACAAAAAGGGAGAAGCCAAGATGTCAGTGAGATCTATGCAGAGTCATAAAACTCTCTTCCCTGGAATTGCCAGTTCCTTCTCTCTGCTGGGGGATACATGTCAATCAGTTCTCAGAAAAAGTGCTCCCTCCTATGTCCTCTGCTGGGGGTTGGTGGGCAGATTTCTCTACTATCCAGAGGAAAGCAAACCACCTAACTCAAAAGAGCAAATCCATTGATTGGCCAGAGACCACTTCTCTCTATTGATCTACTGAGAATTTTTGAACCAAAAGTCGTAAGACCTTAGCTGCTTGGGTTGGTTGTGGACCCCCAAGTTCTTTCTCCTAGGGTTGAAGGTCACAGAGAATTTGTTTCCAAGGTGAAATTTTAGAGGAGCAAGCTAAACTGTAGGAAAGCTGTGAAGTTGACAGGTCAAGAGGAGCCAACAGCAATGTTGAGGAAAACCCGCCTCAGGCGTTCCCACTTCTGGGAAATGCAGCTCAACTTCCAGAGCTTTCAGGTGTCCTCTACTTCCTTCTAGGCCCTCCAGAAATCTTGATTTAGTCACAGAGTAAAAAACAAGTGGAAGTTTTCTCATGTAAAAGTCCACACAGGGCGCTGTCATATTGTTGGCTGCAGCAGCTCTGGGGCTCCTGATGGTCGCTTGGGGGTTTGCATCGATGGTGGTGGTGAGCCACACAAAGTGCCAAGAGCAGACCCTGATTCTAACTGGGAATTGAAGGAGTAGAAACTGCAAGAGATGAAGAACACCAGTGACAGCCTCCAGTCATGGTGTTGCCTGGAGTGGCTTTCAGGCACATCTATAATCACAAGTGTCCTTAATTCCTTCTTGTTAGGTCGGGGGAACGGGGAAGTGCACTGCAACTGGAGCTGAGTCGCCCCTCCCAACATGACTTCTGGAACCGACCCTTCCGGACACCTGACTTCCGGAGAACCGCCCCTTCCAGATGGCACCTGACCCGCTTGCTTAAAAACTGCCCATGCCATCGCCCAGGCTCAGACTCACCTCTCTCCATTTTGTGTTCAGTGTGCTCGGCCCGGGAGCGCAGAAATAAACCCGCCCGCTTTAAATTTCCCGGTC
>PVIY010064545.1:0-10112 GCA_004026745.1 Myrmecophaga tridactyla
TATTAAAAGGAATTTGAGGTGAGCAAACTTATTAATGTAATGTAAGTATATACGTATATGTGTGTATAATATATTGTTATATACATTATATTATACACACATATATGTATATACTTACATTACATTATACATTATAATAATATAACAATATATTATTAGTAATATAATTATGGTAATATTATTGGTCAGAATGGTTTATATTGTTTAAAGATAAGGTAGTTAGAATCTAGGAGATGATTGTAGCTATAAGATTTTAAGAGATATCAGAGTTTGGTATCTCTGAAGCCAAAGTTAAAGAGTTATATAAGTAGAAAGATAGAGGTATATGGTAAAAAAAACACAAGTTTGAAGGACATCATCAAAGCAAGAAAGGTTTTGGCTAAGGCATAGTACCCAGGTACATTGCAAAAAATAGCTATGATTGGGGGATGAGGATGAAAATAGCCTAGTGATAGATGATTCAAGGAAAGATTAATGGAGTATGTGTGGGAATGGCATTAGAAATAATTTTTGTTTGTCATTGAAGCACATCAAGTTTCTCAATTTGGGATAACATGGAGTTTCTAGAAAAGAGAATTTTAAATGTGATATTTGTCTCATTAACATTGTCAAGACTGACGTTGTCTCTTCCAAGCTACTCTATTTTTTTAAACTCCCATTTATGTTTCATGCCGTTGGAAAATAATTTGCAAAAAAATTTTAGCAAGATAGATTATTTTATTCTTTAAAGTATGGAGAAACTTAAAATGAGTTGTCATGTAATATAAGGTTTTCCTAAAGTCTAACTCTTCCTTAAGAAGTCTAACTCAAGGAAAAACAATTCCCAGAGAAGGTAATTAAAATTTCAGGCCATCTTTGATGAACAATTTATGCCTCACTTATGCTGCCTGTGATAGGAACCCAAGTGTAAGTTTCTTAAAGTATGAGGTACAGTTTTAGAAAACTGTCATACTCATCATGCTTTTATTATGGGAAGGAAAACTAATTACAAGAGAAATTAAAAAATAGACAAGAGTCATATGGAACTTTATTCATTTGCTGCCAAGGAATTGTCTTCCATTTAAAAAGCCAAAGACATTCAAGATGTATAGAAGAATTTCATTCTTTATATAAAATGATGGATTTGATTGGATGACATTTATTGGAAAGGTAGAGCAAGATTTTTGTCTTTAAGAAATCATTTATATGTACTGATTATAAGCTGAATGATCCCAAACGGCTTTTCTGATCATAGGGAATTTTTATTTACTTTTAGCTTTGGATTTTTATTCCTAAGTGTACTTTATGTTGGTCCTTCAATTGTCAACTGTGATGATTATGTTCTGGCGTCAGCTTGCCCAGATGATGATGTACAGCTGTCTGGTCTAGCAGCCTAATTATTGCTGTAAGGATATTTTGTGGCTGATTGATCAGCTGGAAGGCTAGTATATTAGATCACCAGTCAGATGATTGCAGCTGTGGCTGATTACATCTATGATCAACTAAGGGAGCGTCTCCCACAAGTGAGATAATCCAATCATTTTGAAGGTGTTTAAGGGAGAAAAGAGACTTTTCACTGCTTCTTAAGCCTGAGAGCCTTTCCTGTGGAGTTCGTCCAGACCCTTCATTGGAGTTTCCTGCTTCACAGCCTGTCCTACGGATTTTGAACACTTCCATTCCCACAGTTGCGTGCGATATCTTTATAAATCTCATGTTTACGGATTTCTTCTGTTGGGTCTGTTTCTCTAGAGAATCCTGACTAATACAGTTTGGTACCGAGAGTGGGGTGGACATCAAGCCTTCTAAACTATGAACCAATAAATTCCTGTTGTTAAGCCAAAACTAACTTGTGGTATCTGTGATAGCAGCTCTGGCAAACTGAGACAGAACTTATCAGTATTTTGTTGGTATTTCTTTTCCCTAGTGGTCTTTTCCACATATCATCAAACATATTAAGAATAGACATTCTTCCCATCTATTTCCCAATTCTTTTTTAGATTCCCATAAAGAGGCCTCATTCTTCATTCCTTATAAAGTCCTTTGTGTTAAAAGTCTTATTTAATTCACTGTTTCGCTTTCTCACAATCTCTCAGTGGTGTGCAATTTGTAACTTGAACAATACTGTTCAGGAACCCAAATCATCTCTTGCAGGGTGCAATTGCAAATGTCCCCAAATGATATGGAATTCTTTGAGGTTTCCTTGTGTTAGGAAGAGTTCCTTGCTCACTAGGTTAGAACTTCTGGGAATGATTGTGGCATAGATTGACTCTTCCTGTTGCCCTAGGACAAACCTTCTAGTGCAGTAATGTAAAAGTAAAATGTTAGAAATGGTTAATCATAGGTTTGCTGTGCTGATTTTTTTCCATGTCAAATTCCCCTTTCCTCTCTCTTTCCCAGTTACTGGCTATATGAATGAATGTGTATGTTTGCATGTGTGAATCACACATTGTGAAGTAGAGTTTCATAGAAATGAATTTCAATGAGATTTTTTCCCATACACAAGACCACATCAAAGAAAGAGGAACACTTTGTAGCTGTTGACTAGCTTTCACCACTTATTATGTGAGAAAAGCAATGTAAGTAACTTTAAAGAAATTCTAAGATCAATGTGTTTGAGCTTTTCTGATTATAAAATTCTTTACAAAACTTGTCAAAACAAGATTATGCAGTGAGAACAAAGAGGCCGGAACTCCTCAGGACACTGGAGAAATATCTTTGTTTTACTTGAGTGCAAAAGATAAAGAAGTGGAGTCTTGTTCTGGGGAGAAACCCTAGCTGGTAGTTGGTGTACACGCTAGTTGTGTACAGTTATTATTTTTTAGAAATGACTCCTTTGACTGATATAGGTATAAAGACTGGACTACAACCATATATTCACAAGAGCCATGGCCAAATAATTGGTCAGGCAAAGGTAGTAAATGAAGTAGTTGTTCTAGTTTGCTAGCTGCTGGAATTCAATATACCAGAAACAGAATGGCTTTTAAAAAGAGCAATTTAATAAGTTGCTAGTTTACAGTTCTAAGGCTGAGAAAATGTCCATAAGTGTCTATAGAAATGTCCAATCAAAGGCATCCATGGAAAGATACCTTGGTTCCAGAAGGTCAATGAAGTTCAGGGTTTCTCTCTCAAGTGGAAGGGCGCATGGTGAACACAGAGTTCCTCTCTCATCTGGAAGGGCACATGGTGAACATGGCATCATCTGCTAGCTTCTTCTCCTGGCTTCCTGTTTCATGAAGCTCCCTGGGGGGTGTTTTACTTCTTCATCTCCAAAGCGCTGGCTGGTGGACTCTCTGCTTTGTGGTGCTGCAGCATTCTCTACTCTCTCCAAATCTCCTATTCTCCAAAATGTTTCCTCTTTTATAGGACTCCAGAAACTTATCAAGACCCATCCAAATGGGTGGAGCCATGTCGTCACCTAATCCATCTTAACAACCACTCTTGATTAAATCACACCTCCAGGGAGATGATCTGATTACAGTTTCAAACATACAATATTGAATAGGGATTATTCTGCCTTTATGAAATGGGATTTAGATTAAAACATGGCTTTTCTAGGGGACATACATCCTTTCAAGCCAGCACAGTAGTTGTTGGGGTAGTTCAGGCCCAAATAGACTTTCTGCTGAGGTGACCTTATGCCCTATTTCTTCCTTTGTTCTAGTTGTATAGATCTCATCTTAGAGATGTGGCAGAAGGTCAACATGTCTGACTGTGACATGTTTAGTGTGTCCTTGGAGTAATCGAAGGTGTTTTAGAAAATCAATTTGCTCTCTCCAGGAGGATTCTACTTAAGGACAGGAACATTGTCTATTGGGGAAACTTTCCTCTGAAGATAGAAATGGTTTCATTAGCTCTTGCTGCAGAGAAGAGGATGGATAAACTTAGTTATTTTTTGCTTCTTAATGAGAGCTGTATCTAGTTCTTTTCAGTGCAGAAGAATATGGGAGCCTGAGTGTGGCTGCTGAGATTTGTCATTTTCAGTAGCTCAGGGATCTCCCTGAAATAAACTAAAGGCATTTACTTTCAACACTCATGTTCATAAAACCACAACTGAGGAAAATATGTGAATCTTCAAACCCAGACACTGTCATATCTAAAGAGAATTGTTGGTATAAATGTTGAAATTTTTTTCTTGAACACTGTTTATATTTTTAAAAAATGGGCTCAGAAGTGTTTGATCTATTCAAGAGTTCTGAATTCAAGGATTTTTGCAGCAGAACTTTTATCATCCTGATTGGATTAATATGTGGAAGTAATTATGTTGGTTGTTTTAAAAAAAACTGCAAGTTATGTCTACATGGTCAGTATGAAATGAAGAATTTAGCCAAATATGCCATTAACACAAATACCTGCTTCCAATTTTCTGAAATGATGTTTTTACCTTAAAGCAATTATAAGAATAATTCATCTTTTTCTCTTCTTTGCCATTCTAAATATGGATTTGTAGATGTGACACCCTTGTTCAAAAAGAAAATAAATGAAATGAAGCACAATAAAACTCAAAACCAACTCACTCAGCCCACCTAAAAAAAAATAGCATTTGCAGTGTAAATTGCTCTGGAGTGAAACGTGGAGGACCAGTTATGGGATGGGGGCGATGCCTTTGTTTCCTCACAAACTAGGGCGAAGAGGAATGATTTCCACGGTCTTCTCCTCCCCAACCTCCAGGTCTAAATACTCTATTTTGCTTTTCTCTGCTATGTATACACCATTCCCGTGGGAACATTTGCAGTGCACAGTTCCCTTTTCAAATAGTATTCATGTCAGACAAAACTCCATGGCAGCATACCAAGTATTTTCAAATTTTAATGCTCAACTGAGAAGAAAAGAGATCATCCACACAAGGGTGCACATTTCATTTGACTAAATCTTAGCACTTTCCACACACCTCCATTAGGGAAGGAGTTGACATTTAAAATTTTCTCCACCTTTAGTGACTCTGGTTCGGAGTCTTAATTGTACAATATTTTGACTTGCACTTCAAAGTCCCCTCAATGTCTCCGTCTATGTCCATGGGTAGCTCTCTAAATACAGCAGCTGTGCCATCTGTTTCAAATATTATATCAGCGCTTGCTGTTTTGGGATAAATTTCATAAAGTGTATTGCATACACACACATTTAATTGAACAAATGAGAAGCCTTTCCAGTTTAAAAAAGCTTCCTAAATGACAAGAAATGTCCAATTTCCATTCAAATGGTTACTCCGGGGCTTTATAATGTATGAATTCATCTAACAGAGGCTGGTGGTGTATATTGAGGCAGATGGCTTGATTCTGTGAAGAAAAAAAATTAAGTGGATTTTACTATCAATCTTATTTTTTTTTTGGCAAAAGACTGACATAATAAAGATGTGTGTATTACTGAGAATGCTTTTTAATAATGATTCTACCTTATGTTTTCCCCCAAGAATATGGTTAACTGACTAAGAAAATCTATTTAGAGATTTTATGTTTATCTATAATGATCTGCTTAGAGGGGGAAAGAAAAGAAGCCCACTAACAGAAGTGCTGAAATACAAAAGGAAGATAATGCTCTGAAACTTTCTAAAGATGTCCAAGAAGAAAAAAATGCTGAAGTTTATCTGATATTTCTCTTGCTAAATAGTTGTGAAGTCGATATTGAAGAGGTTAAGGGAAGGGGCTTCATGTGTTCTGTCAAAGGAAGTTCCATATTTAAGACAAGCAGTTTTAGAGGTGAGTCATTAGATTGTTCTGTCACTATATCTGTGTACTCTTTAATTTAGACTCGTATTAATACCTATCAAAATTATGTCAGAGTTCTATGCTTTAATAATCCTTTCATCTTGCCTGGTGTATGCTACATTATGGTTGACCTCCAAAATCCATTCTGTCTCCCATTTGTAGTTTTCAGAATTGACTGAGCTCTTTATTAGTTCCAGATTAGTTAAAATCAAACATAGTCTCATCCCTCTTGTAAATGAGTTCAGGAATCTAGACCAGAGGCAATTAGCCTGTCACATCTTTTAGCACCAATTCCTGGTTCTAAGCATGTGACCTAAGTTGAACTAAGAGTTTGAAAGAGAGAGGATATTTTCTGATACTTTGGGTGTTTCCACTCTTTCAGTGGACATATGCAGGGAAACATGTAGTTTTCATTGCTACTGACAAATTCTTGGGACATAGGACAAACAAATATGGATGAAGTTAAATAATGGGGTTGATGGGATGGAAAGTAGAAAGAACCTATATTTCAGTGACCTCCACTATGCTTCTGACTACCTCTTATGCAAGCCAGTGATTATCCTCATAGTTTATACTAGTTTGAGTCACGTTTTAATGCTACTTGTAGCCAAAACCATCTCAGCAGATACATCTGATAACGTAGCTCAGCATAAGGAGCAACAGGCTGTCATGTACTCATGGGACCTTCACCCAGTCATGGGTAGTGGGTCCTATGCTACTGCTCTGATACCATGTTGTTTTCTACGTGCAGGATATTAACTGGAGGAAAATAAATATGAAAAAATTCTTTAAATAAAATAAGTATTAGAGTTATATATAGTGGTGCTTAAAGCTTCCATGTATTCTGTGATTGACTGAAAATGGCTATTTTCTCACTAAACCAGTGGTTTTCAAAATGTAGTCTCCAAAATATCCTGACTTCTAGTTTCTGTTCTGACATGTAAAAAGCTTGGAAATCATCACTCCCGTCCTCACTACAAAAAAAAAAAAAAAGACTGAAAAAATGAAAATGGACAATTCTTCTTAATCCATCAGAGAATTGAGGTGGCAGGGCAAACTACTGCCTGGAAAACTGGAGACAGGTGAATATAGAGAATCACAGCTTGCCAACAGCAGAAGCCTCTGGAGTCAGTGAAAACACTTATATGGTAAATGACAAATTACTAGAGATTGAATGTTAAAAACTCTCTTTTTAAGGGGACCCCACATTTGCATCAGTTTTACCTCCAGGACCTTCACCAGATTCTCATGATGACGATCAGAGGAAAATCCCTGTGCTTTGGGCCAGGGGAAAGTAACCATTGTGAAATCTACCCAGAGCAGCGAGTTCTCCACAACAAAAGCCTATCCTCAAGGAATCTGCTTTACCAGATCCTTATCTGAACTGGGGAAAGGACAATTAAACAAGCGGAGACCCCCTCTGGCCCTTCAGCCTCACATTAGGCCAGGAGAAAAGGCAAAGAAAAGTTTCTGTAGATCGCAGCTCAGAGAGTTACAACTTGTGACTTGCGTTGGGAACCTTCATTAGGCAAACTGGCAGAAGGTGTTTTGGTTGGGACGGAGGGTGCTGGGGCTTTGTGGAATTTCTCAGGGCAGGATTGTCGGGTCTTGTGAACCTAGAGGTTTCTAATTACTTGGTTATTATGAAGGGTGTATGGGGAAAGGGAGAGGGTGTTGACATTGGTCCTTCTAAAAGTAGACTGTGCTATCAAGCCTTTTCAGCTGATCCAGTGTCCACTTGCTGATTGGTCAGACCACTAATCTAAAATTGCCTGAGATTCAACTGTTAAGCCTAATTGTGGTTGTTTTGAACTTTCTTGAATCTCTGATCAAAGGTCACTTTTAAATTTTTTGATTACAATTTTCTGTCTTAGGTTGTCTCTTTATGAAATCATATATTGCTCACACACTGAGCATCTCTATCCTTTATGGTGCCTCCTGTTCAGTGATGAAAATTTTCCTATAGGCCCAAGAAGGCTCATAGCTGGTTATTACTTCAGGAGGCCTCCTAATTTTACATTAGAAGAAGCTGAGGTCTGGAGAGGACTGGGAATTCACTTTATTAATTTATTTGTCTAAACATTTTTATTGAGAAACTGATATGTGTTAGGCATTATTTAATAATGGTAGATTCATGATTAGAATAAAGGAATATTTACATCCATGCCAGTGCTGTTTTTATTATCCTGCTTTTAAAAATATATTTGAATAAAAACAGAGTAAAAGATACTAAATCTAAAACAGCAATAAAATAAAAATACATAAGGAAAGAAAAATGGAATAGAAGGAAAAATAAAACAGAAAAAATAATTTAGGAGCAAAGTGCCTTCTGGGTGACAAAGCACACAATTTATGTCCCCAAGATTCCATTGGAATGAGTGAAAAAAATACAAAAATAAGGAAAAAACAATAGTAGCATTAGGAAATATGAAGGGTCATGCCAGCAGAAGCAACTGATTTTGGAAGATATTAAGCAGATGGAATTTGATGGATGGAGGGACCAAATAGAACAATAGAACTGATAAACATAGTTAATACAAATGAAAGAAAGGAATAATGGAAGAAGAGAAGTTTTTTTTGTTTGTTTTGTTTTAAATAGAACTTTGGGAAAACCCTAATGTCTTAGTTTGCCAGGGCTACTGTAACAAAGTACCACAGACTGGCTTGAACAAAAGGAATTTAATGTCTTACAGACTTGAAGGCTAGAAATCCCAATCAAAAGCATCAGAAGAATCATGCATTCTCTGAAGTCTGTAGTGTTCTGGTGGTGGCTTGCAGCAACCCATAACTCAGTCTCTACCTCTATCATATAGCCATGTGTGTTAGTTTGCAAGCTGCTGGAATGTGATATACCAGAACTGGAATGGCTTTTAGAAAGGAAATTTAATAAGTTATGAGTTTACAGTTTTAAGGAAGTAAAAGTGTCCAAATTAAAGCACCAACAAGAGGTTACCCTCAATCAAGAAAGGCCGATGGGTCAGGAATACCTGTCAGTGGGGTAGTCAGGTGGCTGACATCTGCTGGCCCCTTGTTTCTGGGCTGTGTTGCTTTCAGCCTCTGTTCCTGTGGGGGTTCCTTACTTTGCTTCTATGAGGCAGGCTTTCGTCTTTTGGCTTCCCTTGGGTTTCTCCAGTTTCTGGCTTGCTTAACATCTCATATTGACATTTGTGGGCTCCAAGCATTTCCAAACGTGTGTGTCTCTATTCTCCATGTGTCTGCATCTGTGTCAGCTCTGCTCTGAAGTTTCTGTTGGCTCTGAGGCATCTGTCATTTCTGTCAGCTCTGTCATTTCTGACTCTCTCCAAAATGTTTTTTCTTTTAAAGAATGACAGTAAACTCATCAAGACCCACATAATTATACCTACAACTGGGCTTGTCACATCTCCATAGAAATAACCTAATCAAAAGATTCCAAACTACAGAATAGAAACAGGATTAAAAGAAAGACTGCTCCCACAAGATTTGATCAGAATTAAAACATGGCTTTTCTGGGGTCCATAATATTTTCAAACCAGCACACCATGTGTCTCCTTCTGCCTCCTACTGCCGCTGTGGCCAAATTTTCTTGGCTTATAAAGTCTCTAGTCATATTGGCTCAAGGCCCACCATGATTCAGTTTGTCTTCATCTTAATAGCATCTTCAAAGATCCTATTTACAAATGAGTGCATGTCAACAGGTCCAGGTGTCTTTGGGGAGGACATGATTTGATCTATAACACCCAAGATCATAATTATCAGGGTTGAAGGCCAGGAATGATATATGGGATTTTAATATTTATTATTATAATAAATTATTTATATTTTTATTTTTATTTTTCATATAGGAAGAGCAATGAAATTAGGACATTCCAAGCACCTGGAGAAAAGCATTCCGGTTCAGCTCCAGCTGAGCAGACACAGTTTGAAAGCAAATAAAGGGTTGGGGGTTCTGCTAGTAAAGATGAAGAAGGGACATTTAGAGTGAGTACCAGAGCTAGAAAGAGAAGCTGGGTAATGCTCCCATGTAGTATTAATTGCCAATACGTTATTTCAGCTTTCATATCCTTGGGCATGCTCCCACACAGCCTTTCAGGAAATCATATCTGGTGAAAGATCCCATCTCACTCATCATAGCCAAAGATTCTGTCATTCAAAAATCAAATCCACTACAAGGAAATGGTGATTCACATTAGCCACCTGTATTGATCATCTTAAACCTTCATTTATAAATATGAAGGAACTAAGTATCATCAGATATTTGAGGAAAAATAACAACATAAAAATGAGACATAAAACCAGAAAAATAGGAGAACTAATTACTGGAGAATTGTAGAAAAGATTATTAGAACAATCTAATTAGCATCTTCAGAGAGATTTGAGGTACATTGCATCCACATAGCTAGGAGAGATTGCCAAGAAAAAGTAAGGAATAAGAGAGTTTGTAGAAATTAA
>PVIY010064546.1:0-10114 GCA_004026745.1 Myrmecophaga tridactyla
TGGAGAGAGAGGCCACATCTGAGTAACAAAAGAGGCCCTCTTGGGGGTGACTCTTAGGCCTAAATTTTAAGTAGACTTGACCTATCCTTTGTGGGGTTAAGTTTCATATGAACAAACCCCAAGACTGGGGGCTCAGCCTATAGCTTTGGTTGTCCACACTGCTTGTGAGAATATCAAGAATTCAACTTGGGGAAGTTGAGTTTCTCCCCACTCTCACCATTCCCCGAAGGGGGCTTGCAAATACTTTTCCAGTCACTGATCAAATCATTCTGGGTACTTATGCATCTTTACAGTACAATTTGGTGTTAAATTTTATTCAACTAAGAACTTTTTCTGAATTTTTATAGAGTGTAATTTACTATTGTATGATTTCCAAGGTGATGTTTCATATCATTTATATAAAGGCTATATATCAAATTTATAATTAATTTAATAATAAGGAATTAATTTCTAGAGATATTTCAGTTGCAATCTTATTGTTTCTCAGAACTGAAAACATATTTGCTCTAGTATTTGAAATATTGTAGAAGACACAGAAAGAAAATGGTAAAGCAATGAAATAATTACATTTGTGAATTACAGAAACTGTGTCCATTATTTTAAAGTGTCATCATTTTAGTACCTTTTTTCTTTAGCAGTTTGACATTTGTTACCTAAAACTCAATTTGCTTTAAAAATTGTTTACAATCTTGTTGGTTTGTATAGGATAATGTGATGACCTGATATATCCTGGACTAATTTGGGCAGAGAATAAAAGAGTGCTTGTGAAGTCCCTTGGGGGACTGGGGAGAAAGAAGGAAATATTAAGCTTCCCTATCTAGGGAATTCCTGATATTCTCACAAGAAGTGGTGACAATGAACTCAATAGGCTGAACACTTAATCTTGGAGTTCACCCCTATGAAGCTTATTTCTGCAAAGGAGAGGCTGAGCCTACTGATAATTATGCCTGAGTCACCCCTAGAAAACCTCTTTTGTTGCTCAGGTGTGGCCTCTCTAAGCTACTTCAGTGGGGGTCTCACTGTACTCCCCCCCCCAATGTGAGACATGCCTCTCAAGGGTATAAATCTCCCTGGTGACATGGGACATGATTCCCAGGGGTGAGCCAGGATCTGGCATCATGGAATTGAGAAAGCCTTTTTGACCAAAAGGGGTAAGAAGGAAATCAGACAAAATAAAATTTCAGTGGCTGAGAGATTTCAAACAGAGTTGAGAGGTTATTCTGGGGATTACTCTTATGCATTATATAGATATCCCTTTTTAGTTTATGGTGCATTAGAGTGGTTGGAGGTAAGTACCTGAAACTGTTGAATTGTGTTCCAGTAGCCTTGATTCTTGATGAAGACTGTATAACTATATAGCTTTTACAATGTGGCTGTGTGATTGCAAAAGTGTTGTGTCTCGGTGGCTCAGCAGGCAAGAATGCTTGCCTGCCATGCCAGAGGACCCGGGTTCGATTCCCGGTGCCTGCCCATGTTAAAAAAAAAAATGTTGTGTCTGATGTTCCTTTTATTCAGAGCATGGACAGAAGAGTGAAAAAAAAGTAAGGATAATAAATAAATAAACAAATAACAGGGGGACATGATGGGTGAAAATTGGGTAGATTGAAATACTGTGGGTCAATGAGAGGGAGGGGTAAGTGGTATGGGATGTATGAGTTTATTTTCTTTTTATTTATTATTCTGGAGTGATGCAAATGTTCTAAAAATGATCATGGTGAAGAATATGCAACTATGTGATGAGACTGTGAGCCATTAATTATGTAATATGGTTGGACTGTATGGGTGTGAAGATTTAAAAAAATAGCTTATAAAAGATTTACAATACTTTGCAATTATCTTTCTTGTTCAGTGACTTGACAAGTTTGATTTATTTGTAACCCCAATTATTCTTCCTTTTGATGCTATAATGTTGTTTTTATAGTCCAGGAGACAAAAACTTCATTTAAAATTTTGACAATTTAGTTGTTTAAAGAGATAGCAATTGTATATTAATATTTTGATAAAACAAGTAGTATTGCCTTTGGAGGCCAGGCTTCTTAGTTCATTCAAAATTATTTGTGGGATATTTACCATGTGTCAAGCATTTTTAGGCTCTGAATATACAGTTGCAAAACAATCAGACAAATTCCTTATCATTTCTAACATTCTGTCTAGATGGTGTGGGTAGTGGAGACAAAGTAGAGATACAAAAATAAGCATTTAAAGATAACTAACATTTGAGTTTGCATATAGATAAGATAATAAGTACTGAATCAAGATGAAGCAACTAACAGTATGTTAGAGATGTTAAGGATAATATTTTGCAGTATTGTAATTTCTATTTGATTTTGAGTTCAGGTAGTAATTATAGATAGCATTCAGAGACCTTACATTTACAGTTTTCTTCTCAGGAAAGGTATGTTTTATTTAGATCATTCTTTCAGAGTAGTGTTTAACTTAACATTATGGTGAAAAACATTCCATTACATATTCACAAGTGCACTTTTAATTATATTTTACAATATAATACCAATGTTTTAGTCCTCAATCTTATCTTCAGATCACTGGTATTTTAAATTTGGCAAAGAATATAAAATTACTTTTTTTATTTCC
Organism: Myrmecophaga tridactyla; assembly: GCA_004026745.1. Taxonomy (NCBI): domain Eukaryota; kingdom Metazoa; phylum Chordata; class Mammalia; order Pilosa; family Myrmecophagidae; genus Myrmecophaga; species Myrmecophaga tridactyla. The sequence continues at coordinate 2,593 of PVIY010064546.1, forward strand.
AACTTTTTTTGGTATAATATAACATATATACAAAGCAAAGGAATAAGAAAGTAATAATTTTCAAAGCACTCTTCAACAACTAGTTACAGGACAGATTCTAGAGTTTGTCATAGGCTACCATACAATCCTCTCTTATTTTTCCTTCTAGCTGCTCCAGAATATAGACACTAGAGGGCTTAAATATTTTTTTATCATCACAATCAACTTTTTAAGTTCTTTTTTTGTGAAAAATAACATACATACAAAAAATCTGTAAATTTCAAAGCACAGCACCACAATTAGTTGTAGAACATATTTCAGAGTTTGACATGGGTTACAATTTCACAATTTTAGGTTTTTACTTCCTGCTGTTCTAAAATATTGGAGACTAAAATGATATTAATTTAATGATTCAGCACTCATATTCATTTGTAAAATCCTATCTTCTCTGTATTACTCCGCCATCACCTTTGATCTTTCCAACCCTCTCTTTAGGGGTGCTTGGACTAAGGCAATTCTAAATTTTTGATATTGGATGGGTCTGTCACTAGTATGGGGTATGGAGATGGAACTATCTGATGTTCTGGAGAGGTTGGGCTAGGTTTTAGGACTTATCTGGACCAAGGACCCGATAAGGTTGTAGGAGGTTGTAGGTTTCTGGAAAGTTACTCTAGTGCCTGGAACCCTTGTGGAATCTTATGTATTGCCCTAGATGTTCTTTAGGATTGGCTGGAATGGTCCTGATTGCAGGTTGGCATGTTATGATAGGTAGCAAGATCTAACTGAAGCTTGTGTAAGAGCAACCTCCAGAGTAGCCTCTTGACTCTATTTGAACTCTCTGCCACTGATACTTTATTAATTACACTTCTTTCCCCCCTTTTAATCAGGATGTAATTGTTGATCCCACAGTGCCAGGTCTGGATTCATCCCTGAGAGTTATCTCCCACAAAGTGGGGAGGACAATGATTTCACTTGCAGAGTTGGACTTAGAGAGGATGAGGCCACATCTGAGCAACAAAAGAGGTCCTCCAGAAGTAAGTCTTAGGAATGCCTATAGGTAGTCTAAGCTTCTATGCTACCTACATAAGCTTCACAAGAGTAAGCCTAATGATTGAGGGCATAGACTATTGATTTGGGTGTCCCTAAAGTTTGACACAGTATCAGGATTCTCTGATGGTAAGGTTTAATATTTCCACATTCTTTATCCCTCAGGGAACTTTGCCAATACTTTTTGATTATCTGCTTGATATACTCTAGGATATATCTGGACGTTACAATAATCTATACAGGATTAAAGGGCCTCTTTCTTATTCTGGGCTCCCTGTGTTTCAATTGTTCAAATGAGCTATACAGATAGGTTGAATTATATTAGGCACTACAGAAAATTTCAGTTCCAGACCAAAAAAATCTTTTTTCCATTGGTCTCAAAGAGTATGTGTGGTTCTAAAATATAGGCATTATCTTCCTTGCCTCTATGTTCTGAATTAGTTTAACCCCAACCTGTTTGGCTTCATTCTGATCTCTAAATATCAGGTTATATATATAAAACAGCCTCTCAAAATCCAGAAATAATAATCACCACTCTGGACTTAATGTGTCTGCTCTAAAAGCTTATAATCTAGGCCCCTGTTTTCTTATAAGCATTTTCTAAAGCTGTCCATACTATTCTTGATCTTTTGGTTCTGGCTTATTTTGTCTCACCAAATGTACCACGTGCTCATTTACATCATTACATACCTAAAGACCTTGTTCCTTTTTGCAGCAGCACACCCTTCGTTCATATGTATATACCACCGTTTGCCAATCTAATTCTCTGTCAGTGCATCCTTCAGCCACCTGCATTCATCGAGCATCATGTAAAGGGCCCAAAGTCCACAATCCATTTACATTCTCAATTTTAGATAATTTCATTCTTCCCAAGAGAAAGAAAATCAATAAACACATCTTTGCCAAATAGGAAATCTAAACCTCCTCTTAACTCTTGCCCCTCCCCCCATTATTTACCTCTGCTGTTGCTGTGGTAGTGCTGATAGTTTCCTTTTGAACTTAGCTCATAGCATGCAATATCATTTCTGCCCCCTGCACCCTGGACTTAAACACTCTTCATACAAAAATTATATTTTTGAAATAAAGCTTTTGAGAACTAATTCATATTTCTGGTGTTAATCAGTGGAACACATAGGTCTACACAACCCCTTTCAATCTTGTTCATCTTCAGTATGGTAATATTATTTATAGACCCATCTGAGAACCACCCTCTCTCCTATCTATTCCCTTGCATTGGAGTTCAACTTCATTAGCTAATGGTTCACCCATCTCTAGTTTCTATGTATCTCTAAGTCCCCTATATTCTGTAATATAAGTCTCTGATTATATCTTTATGCTGGTCATAAAAGTGGAATCATACAGTATATATCCTTTTGTGTCTGGCTAATTTCACTCAGCATTATGTCCTCAAAGCTCATCTATCTTGTCATGTGCTTCAGGGCATCATTTTGTCTTACACTGCATAATATCCCATCACATGTATATAGCACATTTTGTTGATCCACTCATCTGTTGCTGGGCATTTGGTTTGTTTCCAACTTTTGGCCATTGTGAATAATACTGCTATGAACATCAGTGTGCAAATGTCTCTTTGTGTCTTTGCTTTCAGCTCTTCTGAGTATGTACCAAGTAGTGCTATTGCTGGGTCATAGGGAAACTTGATATTTAGTTTCCTAAGGAACTGCCAAACAGTCTTCCATAGTGGTTGCACCATTATACATTCCCACTAGCAGTGCATAAGTGTCCTGGTTTCTCCACATCCTCTCCAACATTTATAGTTTCCTGTTTGTTTAACAACAGCCATTCCTATAGCAAGACTACTGTTTCATTGTAGTCTTGATCTGTATTTCCCTTATAGTTAATGAAAATTAGCATCTCTTCATGTACTTTTGAACCACCTGTATTTGCTCTTCAGAAAAATGCCTACTCATATCTTTAGCCCATCTTATAATTGGGCTGTTTGTTGTTTTGTTGTTGAGTTGTATGCTTTCTTTGTATATAGAGGAAATCAAACCTTTGTCTGATATGTGATTTCCAAATATTTTCTCCCATTGAGTTGGCTACCTCTTCCCCTTTTTGACAAAGTCTTTTGAGGTGCAGAAGCATTTGATTTTGGGGAGTACCCATTTATCTATTTTTTGGAAATTACTTTTTGACTTACAGAATTATTTTGTAACTACTTAAAATGTTTAATATTTTAAGAAAGTTTAAACCTTCCCTTTTTAAAAACTTTTAAAATTGTATAACATATATACAAAGCCAAGAAAGAAAAAAGCAATAGTTTTCAAAGCACTCTTCAACAAGTAGTTACAGAACAGATCCAACAGTTTGTCATGGGCTACCATACCATCCTTTCAGATTTTTCCTTCTAGCTTCCCCAGAAGTTAGTAGGCTAGAAGGAATAAACATCTTTTATCATTACAATTGACTTTTTAAATTCTTTTTTGTGAAAAATAACATATATACAAAAAATATATGTTAAAATAAATTTCAAAGCACAGCACAATTAGTTGTAGAACAAATTTCAGAGCTTGGTGTGGGTTACAATTCCACAACTTAAGGTTTTTACTTCTAGCTGCTCTAAGATACTGGAGACTAAAAGAATTATCAATTTAGTGATTCAGCAATCATATTCATTGGTTAAACCCTGCCATCTCTGTATAACTCACCATCACCTTTGGCCTTTCTATCCCATTCTTTAGGGGTATTTGGGCTTTGGCCATTCTATGTTTTTCAGTTGGAAGGGACTAACATGGAAAATAGGGATGGAACTAGTTAATTTTCTGGAATGGCTAGTCCTCTGCACTTCATGACTTATCTGGTACAGGGACCAATCTGGAAGTTGTGAGTTTTGGAAAGTTATCCTAGTGCATGGAAACTTTGTAGAGTATAATGTTCTAGATATTCTTTAGGATTGGCAGGAATGGTTTTGTTTGGTGTTTGGCAAGTTATGATAAGTAGCAATGTCTAAATGAAACATTTGTAAGAGTGACCTACAGTGTAGCCTCTTGACTATATTCAAACTCTCTCAGCCACTGATACTTCAATAGTTACACTTCTTTTCCCCTTTTTTCTCAACATGGCATTGATGGTCCCACAGTGCCATGGCCAAGCTCATCCTTGGAAGTCATCTACCATGCCACCAGGGAGACTTTTATTCCTGGATATCATGTCCCACGTGTTGGGGGGTGGGTGATGGTTCCACTTGGGGAGTTAGGCTTAGAGAGAGGGGGGCCACATCTGAGCAACAAAAGAGGTCCTCCAGAAGTAACTCTTAGGCATACCTATAGCTAAGCTAATCTTCTCCACTACATACATAAGCTTCACAAGAGCAAGGCTCAAGATCAAGGGCTTGGCCTATTAATTTCAGTGTCCCTAATATTTGCATGGTATCCAAGGTTTCCCCAGTGGCAAACTTTAATATTTCCATATTTTTTCCCCATCTTTCAAGGTATTTGCCAATACTTTTTATTATATGCTTAATATATTCTGGGGTGTATCTAGGCATTGCATCAAGATTTCAGGATTAAAAGCTTTCATTCTTATTTGCTTTCTGTGTTTGGATTGTTTAAATAATCTATCCAGACAGGTTGTGTTAGATTATGTGGTGTAGAAATTTAGGTTCTGACATAAAAACGCTTTCTTCCATTGGTCTCAAAGAGTATGTGAGTTTCTAAAATATTGACAAGGTCTTCCTTACCTCTGTATTCTGAATTACCTTAATCCTGACCTGATCAGCTTCATTATTATTTCTAAATACCAGGTTATACATATATAAAATAGGCCCTCAAAATCCAAAGATAACATTTGCCACTCCAGAGTAAACATGACTGCCTAACTCTAGGCACCAGCTTTCTTATAAGTATTTTCTAAATGGGATCATGAAATATTTGTTCTTTTGTTTCTGGCTTATTTTGCTTCACCAAATTTCATTCACATCACTGCATGCCTTACAACTTCATTCCTTTTTGTAGCAGTACCAGGTTTAATCATATGTTTACACCATCATTCACCAATCTACTTCTCAGTCAATGCATCTTTCAGCCACCTCCATCTACTGGGCCTTATGTACAATGTCCAAAGTCTACAGCCATCAATATTCCCAATTTTAGATAATTTTATTGTTCCCAAGAGAAAGATAGCCAATAAACACACCCTAACCAAATAGAAAATTCAAATCTCCCTTAACTCTTGTTCCCCCCTCCCCATTATGTACCCCTGGTATTGCTGTGGTGCTGTTGATGTTTTCCTGTCAAGCATAGCCCATAGCATGCAATAACATTTTCCCCCTATAGTTCAAAATTATACACTCTTTGTACAAAATTCAAACCTTTGCAGTAGTTCATGCAAGAACTTACTTATATTTGTAGAGTTAATTGGTAGGACACATGAGTCTATACAACCCCTTTCAATCATGTTCACTTCCAATATGGTAGAATTACTTATAGACCCACTAGTGAAATGCCTTCACTTCTATCTATTCCATTACAATTAAGTTCAACCTCATTAGCAAAGTTTTCACCTATCTCAAGCTTTCGTATATCTTCCTTACATCTTGCATTATAAGCCTCTGATTTTACCTTTACCATGGTCAGAGAAGTGAAATCACACAGTATTTGTCCTTTTGTGTCTGGCTTATTTCACTCAGCATTATGCTCATCCATCTTTTTGCATGGTTCAGGATGTCATTTATCTTATTGCTGGATAATATTCCATCATATGTATATACCACATTATGTTAATCCACTTGTCTGTTGATGGGCACTTGACAGTTTCTATCTTTTGGCAGTTGTGAATAGTGTTACTATGAACATTGGTGTGCAAAAGTCTGTATCGCTGTTTTCAACTCTTCTGGGTATATACTGAGTAGTGGTATTGTGGGTCATAGGGCAACTCAATATTTAGTTTTCTGTGATATGGTCTTCCGTAATGGTTGCACCATTATACATTCTCACTAACAGTGTATGAGTGTCCCAATTTCTCCACATCCTCTCCAATATTTATAGTTTCCTGTTTGTTTAATAACTCTGAATTTCCCTTACAGCCAATGAGAATGAGCATCTCTTCATGTGCTTTTTACCCATCTGTATTTGTTTTTCAGAAGGATGGCTATTTATATCTTTAACCCACTTTATACTTGGGCTGCTTGTTGAGTTGTATGATTTCTTCATGCATACAGGATATAAAACATTTATCTGATGCATGATTTCCAAATATTTTCTCCCATTGAGTTGGTTGCCTCTTTACCTTTTGATAAAGTCATTTAAAGCACAAAAGCATTTGATTTTTAGGAGTTCCCCTTCATCTATTTTTTCTTTTGTTGCTTGTGCTTTGGGTGTAAAATTTAGTAAGCTGTTTCCTATTACTAGGTCTTGAAGATGTTTTCCTACATTTTCTTCTAGGAGTTTTATGATACTGGTACTTATATTTGAGTGTTTGATCCACTTTGAGTTAATTTTTGTATAGGACATAAGCTCAGGGTCCACTTTCTTTCTTCTGGCCATGTCCATTTATTGACTATTTTGTCCCAGTTCAGTGGGTTTGGGCACTTTGTCAAAGATCAATTTACTGTAAATTTGTTGGTCTATTTCTGTGCTCTTGATTCAATTCCATTGGTCAATACTTCTATCTTTATGTCAGTATGATGCTGTTTTGACCACAGTGGTTTTATAATAAGTTTTAAACTTTGGGAGTGTTAATCCTCCCACTTCATTCTTCTTTTTTAGGATGCATTTAGCTAATCGGGTCTCTTTCCCTTCCAGATGAACAAGCTTTGCCAAGTATTCAAAGTCAGTTGCTGGAATTTTGATTGGTACTGCATCGAATCTGTACATCATTTTTGGTAGAATTGACATCTTAACTACATTTAACCTTCCTATCCATGAGCATGGAATGTCTCTCCACTTATTTAAATCTTTGATTTCTTTTAACAATGTTATATAGTTCTCTGTGTTCAAGTCTTTTACATCCCTAGTTACATTCATTCCTAGGTACTTGATTCTTTTAGTAGTTATTTTGAATGGATTTTTTTTCCTTAATTGACTCCTCAGTTAGGTCATTGCTTGTTTTTAGGAACATTATTGATTTTTGCATGTTAATCTTATATCCTGCCACCTTGCTGAATTTGTTTATTAGCTCAAGTAACTTTGTTGTAGATTTCTCAGGATTTTCCTAGTAAAGTATCATGTTTTCTGCAAAAAATCAAAGTTTTACTTCTTATTCTCCAATTTGGAAGCCTTTTATTTCTTTCTCTGCTAGAAGTTCTAGTACAATGTTGAATAATAGTGGTGACAAAGGGCATCCTTGTCTCATTCCTGATCTTAGAGGGAAGGATTTCAGCCTTTCACCATTGAATATGATACTGGCTATGGATTTTTCATATACAACTTTTATCGTGTTGAGGAAGTTATCTTTGATTCCTACCTTTTGAAGTGTTTTTTATCAGAAAAGGATGTTGAATTTTGTCGAATGCTTTTTTGGCATCACTTGATATGAT
>PVIY010064547.1:0-10112 GCA_004026745.1 Myrmecophaga tridactyla
CCCCTTGATAGATGTATCCTAGACTGATTCACTTTTTTTATATGGTTATATTTTTGTCATGGGGGAAAAAACTTGACCTTTGAGAATAAGAAGTTATTTATATTTCCAAAGGCCTAATAAAAATCATATAATTCCCCAATATAAGACTATGGATACTCACAAAAAGTCATGGTTCCTTGCTTTCAGCTAGAAACATAACTCAGTGTGATGGCTGAGTTTTATTCGTGCTACAGACATAAAAATGTTCTTGCATTTACATTTGTTGTTCAGGTGACCCAATAATTTTCACTGCAGCTTCTGCTTTACATTCAGGCCTGGAAAGGGGAACTGGCATGTATTTTTCATTAATATAAATTTTAAAAATAAGTTACTTATAAATGCAATGTGCTTAATACCAGGTATTTAAAAACAAATCCCAAACGAAAAATAGTAACGTGTCATTGGCTTGAAGGTGGGAACTACAGCACGGGTAACATTTTGACGGTATCAAACTAAGCATAGATTACTAGGTTTTGAGATACTTCAGGTCACCGCGAAGCTCTGGCTCGTTTCAATACATAATAAGTTTTAGGAAGTGGAGAGGAGAAAGGTGGCAGAGATTTCTAAATGGATTGGATACCTATTCCTGTTTTTTTCCTCAGATGTAAATGTATGCGATTGTTTGAAGCTGTTATGAGGTTGATATAACCGAAACGCTTCCACACAAGCGCAGTTACTTTGGAGGAGGGAATAGAGGTAAGAGGAAAGGGGAATATCACGTTTTGTGAATAGGGAAAAAATGTTATTATGCAATTCATCAAATATTAAGAAGTTGTCCTATGGGGTGATCAGAAAGAAAAGGAATCTTCCTATCAATTTGCAGTGCAAATGAGAGAAAAATGCAGCCAAAAATCAGAGGTACTTACCCCTCTCCCGAAAGATGAGATCTTATTATGGTAGTTAGTACCGTGGAAAATGCTTCGAGAGTGCTGGGTTGCGAGGTGGTACGAATACCCGAACCGTTAGCATATACTTTTATTGGTAAGCCGACACAAGAATTGTCACTGCATCCTTTCCTTTGCTTTCAGACGCGGTGATTCCTCATGCTGCAGGTGCAGGAGCTTGCCAGACAGTGGGAAAGTAGGACGCAGTCCTGCAATCTACGCTTGCAGGGGTCTGCCCTTTTAGTGGACCCTTCTGCAGCAGAAGTCACTCGAAGAACAGGGAAGAGCATGATCTCATTTAAGGCATGTGATTCTGAGCTGTTCGGGGACTAGCATTCCCCAATTTGGGCCCAAAATACGAACTGTTCAACAGCTGTTGGTGCAAGCGCTGAGAGCAGCGGTTGCAATGTTTCCTCCTGTCCGGCACGGGCCGCTAGGAAAGAGTTCCGGCGTGAGGCCCGCTCTTGCCCCCAACCCTCGTCTCTGTGACCCCGCCCCCTGCCCGGGCCCTCTCGGCAGCGGAGGGGAGGGCAAGGACGTCGCCAGCACGCCTGCGCGTTCCCTCAGTGCAGTTAGTGTGCGTGCGTGAGTGGGAGGTGGCAGGCCGCGGACTCAGGCCTTCCCTGTTGACTGTTCCAGCGCGTCGTCTTCGGTTATGAACCGGTTTGGTACCCGGTTGGTGGGAGCCACGGCAGCTCTGGCGCCGCCGCCGAAAACCCGCAGCAATGAAAACCTCGACAAAATTGATATGTCTTTGGGTGAGGGGCCGACTTGGATCTAGTTCGGGTGGGGGGAGGTGCGGGTGGAAACAAGTGTCGCGGTTTGTGGGGGAAGGGGCGGTTGGCCGCAGTTGCGGATCGAGTTTTCTTGCGGGTGGGCTGAACCGTGTGTGTGTGTGTGTGTGTTTCTGTGCGTGTGTGGCGGAAGTGGTAGGGGGAGGGTAGTTGTAAAGCTTAAGCTTGATACTGAGTTCTTAGGTTCGGGCTTAGGGATCCGACCGTCCCCTTGGCGGAGGCTGTGTCTGAGGAGGGGCTGTGGGGCGGTTGCAGCTGCGGACCTGGAGGCTTGCGGGGAGCGGGGTGCGTACCCTCCGGATCCCTCAGAGGGTGCTACTACTCGGCCCCGCTCTTTGTGAGGAAAGCTCCGTGGTTTCCCCGCGCGTAGGTTCGCTGTGGGCGTTATCTGAGAAACGAGGAGAAAAGGCCCTCTCTGAAGAAATGTTTTTGAGAACCCAGTTGGGTCGGTATTTAGTTAAAATCAGTGGTTCCAGCGAAGGGCTTGCTGAGTGTTGACCGTACCCAGGCCTCCGCCTGGCGCCGTACGAGAAGCGTAAAAGAGCCCTCGAGAGTTGGTTTCTGACGGGACAGACCTCGGGGCCACCAACGGGTCACCGACTCTGGAGCGTTTGTCAGAAAGAAAATTTCGTTTTGCAGGGACTTCATCAGCTGTTATTATATTAGGCGGTGCCTAGAAAAGCCCGTCCTCCTTATCCAGACTTTAAAGTTGCCTATCTATAAAGAAACTAAGCAAAAACGGAAGGAGAAATTCTTGTGGATTGATGAGAAGCCAGGCAAAGCGTGGAGTATAAGCATATGTAAGCAGACTGGGGTGGTTTGGTGATCATTATATAAAAAGCAGAATTGGTGATCCAACTCAAAATTCAGACAACACTACTGAGGCACTGGCCTCTGTGTTTGACTTAGCTAGTTTAAAGTAATTCTGTTTTTGTCGGGATTCAAGTTATGGTTTCCGATGTAATTAGCTACACCTGCTCTTTTTGTGGCCCCGGTGTTTTCCTCCTATATATGAAAAGTATTTGGCTTGTGGATACAGAGGTGTAACTTTTCCGAGGTTGGTATTTATAATGATATTTATCTTGGGAACATTCTTGGTGGCCATTTCTTTCCATTTGTGAGTGTGTGTTCTTCGTCGTGGTTTATCTGGAGAATTTTTAGTCAGAAGTCAAGAAGGCGGTTTCTGTGATTGTCCCATGACAAACCAATATGTGAATTAAGTCATTAGAAATAATAGATATGTCTTCAAGTCTTGCCTTACTGCTAGTCGGTTGTGGACTGGAAAGAAATGAGAAATCTTTTAAGCTGAGACAAAGAAATAATGTGATAACGAATGTTTGTTGAGTGCTGGCTACCTGCCGGACACTTGACTAAGCATTTCACATGTTTTAACTGAGTTTATCCTCATAATAATCCTATGAGGTATCTACTTCTAGTGATAAAGAGCATGGAATCTGGAGCTACACTCTATGAGTTCGAAACCTGCCCCTTCCACTTACTTGTCATGTGATCATGGGTAAGTTAATTTCTCAGTGCCTCATCTGTAAAAAGGTTATAATAGTGCTTATCTACCTCATAGGGTTGCTTTAAGTATTAAATGAGTTAATAGTCGTCATATAAACTGCTGAGAACAGTACCTGCTGCACAGTAAGACATATCCCCATTTTGGAGAAATCTGAGGCATAGAGAAATTAAATAACTTGCCCCAAATAATGCAACCAGTAAGGATTTCAGAGGTTCTGGAGCCCCAAGCCATACATACTGTAGGGAGATGTTAAACCTGTATTTTCATAACCAATGTGTTTCTTAAATCTCTAGATTTTGTTTGTTTTCTGTATGTATTTTGTTTGGTTATTAGGATGTTCAAGTGACAAAAAATGAGGGGTGATTCTCTTTGAAGGTAGAAATGAAGTACTGTGAAGAGTTCAGATAGAATTTGATCTCTTTTCCTTCCACCAAGAACCTACTGCATTCTGTCCAGTACCTTTCTTTTAGTTGGGGTTTTACAGAGATGGGATGAAGAGATGGTATCTATTTTAGACAATTATTATGCGTTGTGACTATTTCATTTTATCAAATTTGTGGAGGTTTTAGAATCTGATTTCCTGTCATTTTGTCCTTTTGTTTTAAATCTTGGCTCTATCAGGGTTATAACAATATTCATATAGAATGTCTACCAAGGTTACCTTTAACCAACCTCATTGTGGTTCAGTTTTCTTAATTTGCAAAATGGGTATTATGATTATACTTATTTCATAAGATTGTTGTGAGGATCAAATGAATGCCTATTAGAACAATGTCTATTAGTACTCAGTTAATATTACTGCTGTTATTATTGCCATGTATACCCTGTGCAATGAAAGAAACTTTATAAAGTACCCCAGTGTAATGAATTGTTTTTTTCTTTTGATGCCTACCCTGTGCCCACTCCTTAGGTAGGAGAAAGCCATTTCTTTTAGATTAGTAGAATCCTTTCTGATATGGTAGCTTATGTAACTTAAATTTGAGTATTTAGATAATAAAATGTTTAAATGTGAAACAATTTTATTTCACATGACATGCTATTTTTAGTTTTTAATTGTGTTCAGGCTCTATATGCTCTATTTTGAAAGTCATCTAGTAAATCAAATTGCACCCTGCCTGTTTTTTTGTCACCAGACCAAATTCTTTTTTTTTTTGGTATATTGTCATGACTCTGAGATTTCAGACTTCTGGTAAAGAATAAGTAGTACCTCATTAAAGGCAAGTAGTGTTTCATAAGTATTGTTTTCCTGACATGTTTATATATCTAATAGTCATGAAACCTTTTTTTTTTTTTTAACATGGGCAGACACCGGAAATTGAACCCTAGTCTCTGGCATAGCAGGCGAGAATTCTGCCATTGAGCCACCAATGCACCACCTTGAAACCTTTTTATTTAAAAAAAAAGGCTGTTTTTGAATGTCTTCAACTTTGATGAACTCTTTTGTAATTGTAGGATTTATCCCAAGAAGATGACAGAGTACTTTGAAGAAATTTGAAATATTCGTTATGAATATTTGTTTGAATGTGAATAAGAGTCTTGAAGATTATAGATGGGTGAGGTGTAACAGTATTATATCAGAAAGAGTCTTTATAATCTATATTTTCTTCTCTGACTTCAAAAAAGACTGTATTGACATAGTTTGTTGTGTGATTCTTAGTACAGTTTGGAAAAAATATTGATAATTAGTTTTGTGAAGTGTTAGTAAAAAGTTGTTGACCTCGTATTTTTTTTTAACTTTTTTATTGTATAGTATACCATATATACAAAGCAAAGAAATAAAAAAGCAATAGTTTTCAAAGCACTCTAAAACAAGTGGTTACAGGACAGATCCCAGTTTGTCATAGGCCACCATACAATCCTCTCATATTTTTCCTTCTAGCTGCTCTAGAATATAGGAGGCTAGAGGGCTTAACTATTTTTTTATCATCACAGTTGACTTTTTTTAACATATATACATTTCAAATAATATGATTTTTTATTATATAAAAAATATATAAATTTCAAAGCGCAGCACCACAATTTGTTGTAGAACATATTTCAGACTTTGACATGGGTTGTAATTTCACAATTTTAGGTTTTTACTTCTAGCAGCTCTAAAATACTGGAGACTAAAAGAGATATCAATTTAATGATTCAGCATTCATATTCATTTAAGTCCAATCTTCTATATATAATTCCACCATCACATTTGATCTTTCCATACCTCTCTTTGGGATTGTTTGGGCTATGGCAGTGCTACATTTTTGATATTAGAAGGGTCTGTCACTAATATGGGGTAGGGAGATGGAACTATCTTATGTTCTGGAGAAGCTGGGCTAGGTTTCAGGACTTACCTGGAGGTTGTAGGTTTCTGAAAAGTTACTTTAGTGCCTGGAACCCTTGTGGAATCTTATGTATTGCCCTAGCTGTTCTTTAGGATTGGCTGGAATGGTCCTGGTTGGGGGTTGGCAGGTTATGATAGTTAGCAAGGTCTACCTGAAGCTTGTGTAAGAGCAGCGTCCACAGTGGCCTCTCGAGTCTATTTGAGCTCTCTGCCACTGATAATTTATTAATTACACTTCTTTTCCCCCTTTTGGTCAGGATGGAATTGTTGATCCTGCAGTGCTGGGTCTGGATTCATATCTGGGAGTTGTCTCCCACGTCGCCAGGGAGACTTTCACCCCTGGATGTCATGTCCCACATAGGGAGGAGGGCAATGATTTCACTTGCAGAGTTGGGTCAAAGAGACTGAGGCCACATCTGAGCAACAACAGAGGTCCTCCAGAAGTAACTCTTAGGCGTGTCTATAGATAGTCTAAGGTTCTTCACTACCTACATAAACTTGACAAGAGTAAGCCTCATGATTGAGGATATGACCTATTCATTTGGGTGGCCCTAAAGTTTGACACAGTATCAGGAGATTCCTTGATGGTATTTAATAGTTCCATATACTTTCTCCCCTCCCTCAGGGATGTTTGCCAGTACTTTTTGGTTATCTGTTTAATATACTCTAGGATGTTTCCAGGCATTACAATAATCTATGCAGGATTAAAGGACCTCTTTTTTATTCTGTGCTCCCTGTGTTTCAGTTGTTCAAATGAACTGTACAGATAGGTTGAATTTGGTTATGCACTATAGAAAATTTCACTTCCATATCAAATAAAGCTTTCTTCCATTGGTCTCAAAGAGTATATGTTGTTCTAAAATATAGACACTGTCTTCCTCACCCCTATGTTCTGAATTACTTTAAACCCAACCTATTCGGCTTCATTCTTATCTCTAAATATCAGGTTATATTTATAAAACAGCCTCTCAAAATCCAGATATATATATATTTTTTATTTAAAAATATAAAAAAAATAACAACAAATCCAAACATTCTTAATTTACAGTCATTCCATTCTACGTATATAATCAGTAATTCACAATATCATCACGTAGTTGCATATTTATCCTCATGATCGTTACTTAGAATATTTACATCAATTCAGAAAAAGAAATAAAAAGACAACAAAAAAATTCATGCATACCATACCCCTTATCCCTCCCTTTCATTGATCACTAGCATTTATTTTATTTTAACATTTGTTCCCTCTATTATTTATTTTTATTCCATATGTTTTACTTGTCTGTTGATAAGGTAGATAAAAGGAGCATTAGACACAAGGTTTTCACAATCACACAGTCACATTGTGAAAGCTATATCATTATACAGTCATCTTCAAGAAACATGGCTACTGGAACACAGCTCTAAATTTTCAGGCACTTCCATCCAGCCTCTCCATTACATCTTGACTAATAAGGTGATGTCTATTTAATGCGTAAGAATAACCTCCAGGATAACCTCTCAGCTCTGTTTGGAATCTCTCAGCCATTGACACTATACAACCCCTTTCAATCTTGTTCATCTTTAATATGGTAATATTATTTATATGCCCACTAGAGAATCACCTTTGCTCCTATCTATTCCCTTAGATGGGAGTTCAGCCTCATTAGCTAACGGTTCACCCATCTCTAGTTTCTGTGTCCCCTATATTCTGTATTATAAACCTCTGATCATATCTTTATGCTGGTCATAAAAGTGGAATCATACAGTATCTGTCCTTTTGTGTCTGGCTAATTTCATTCAGCATTATGTCCTCATGGCTTATCCATCTTGTCATGTGCTTCAGGACATCATTTTGTCTTACTGCTGCGTGATACCCACCCCTGTGTACATACCATGTTTTGTTGATCCACTCATCTGTTGATGGGTATTTGGTTTGTTTCCATCTTCTAACGATTGTGAATAATGCTGCTGTGAACTTTGGTGTGCAAATATCTGTCGTTGCTTTCAGCTCTTCTGGGTATATACCAAGTAGTGCTATTCTGGGTCATAGGGCAACTTGATATTTAGTTTGCTAAGGAACCACCAAACAGTCTTCCATAGTGGCTGCACCATTATACATTCCCACAGGAAGTGCATAAGTGTCCCAGTTTCTCCACATCCTCTCCAACATTAATAGTTTCCTGTTTGTTTAATAGCAGCCATTATTTTAGGTGTGAGGTGGTATCTCATTGTAGTCTTGACCTGCATTTCCCTTATAGCCAATTAACATGAGTATGTCTTCATGTGCTTTTGAGCTATCTGAATTTGCTCTTCAGAAAAATGCCTATTCATGTCTTTAGTTCATTTTATAATTTTTTTTGTTGTTGTTGAGTTGTATGATTTCTTTGCATATATGGGAAATCAGACCTCTGTCCGATATGTGATTTCCAAATATTTTCTCCCAGTGAGTTGACTGCCTCTTCACCTTTTTGACAAAGTCTTTTGAGGTGTAGAAGCATTTGATTTTGAGGAGTTCCCATTTATCTATTTTTTTTTGTTTTGTTACTTGTGCTTTGGGTGTAAGATTTAGGAAGTGACCTCCCATTACTCGGTCTTGAAGATGTTTCCCTGTGTTTTCTTCTAAAAGCTTTATGTTGCTAGTTCTTATATTTAGGTATTTGATCTACTTTTAGTCAGTTTTTGTGTAACATGTAAGATAGGGGTCCTCTTTGATTCTTTTGACTATTACTATCTAGTTCTTCCATGCACAATTATTGAAAAGACTATTTTGTCCCAGTGCAGAGGATTTAGGGGCCTTGTTAAAAATCACTTGACCATTGATTTGGTGGTCTATTTATGCACTCTTGATTTGATTCCATTGGTCAACGCTTCTGTCTTTCTATCAGTACCATGCTGTTTTGACTACTGTGGCTTTATAATGGGTTTTAAAGTCAGAGAGTGTTAATCCTCCCACTTCACTCTTCTTTTGTAGGATACTTTTAGCTATATGGGGTCTCTTTCCCTTCCAGATGAATTTGGCAGCTTGCTTTTCTAAATCTTCTAAGTAGGTTGTTAGAATTTTAATTGGTACTGTGCATCTGTAGATCAACTTGGGGAGAATTGACATCTTAACTATATTTAGCCTTCCTGTCCATTAGCAGGGAATATCTTTCCACCTATTTAGATCTCCTTTGGTTTCTTTTAGCAATGTTATGTAGTTTTCTGTGTACAAATCCTTTATGTCTCTGGTTAAGTTCATTTGTTTGATTCTTTTTTTTGCATGGGCAGGCACTGGAAACTGAACCTGGATCTCAGGCATGGCAAGGTGAGAACTCTGCCTGCTGAGCCACTGTGGCCTGCCCCTAAGCATTTGATTCTTTTAGTTGATATTTTGAATGGAATTTTTTCCTTGATTGACCCCTCAGCTTGGTCATTGCTTGTATATAGAAATGTAACTGATTTTTGCAAATTAATTTTATATCCCGCCACCTTGCTGAATTTATTTATTACCTCAGGTAACTTTGCTTTAGATTTCTCAGGATCTTCCAAGTATAATATCATATCATCTGCAAATAATGAGAGTTTTACTTCTTTCTTTCTTTCCAATTTGGATACCTTTTATTTCTTTGTCCTGCCTGATTGCTCTAGGTAGAACTTCTAGCACAATGTTGAATAATAGTGGTGTCCATAAGCATCCTTGTCTTGTACCTGATCCTAGGGGGGAAGCTTTCAGTCTCTCTCCATTGGCTATTGGTTTTTCATATATTTTTGTTCTAGTTTGCTAGCTGCTGGAATGCAATATACCAGAAATGGAATGGCTTTTAAGAAGGGGAATTTAATAAGTTGCTAGTTTACAGTTCTAAGGCTGAGAAAATGTCCCAATTAAAACAATCTATAGAAATGTCCAGGTTAAGGCATTCAGGTAAAGATACCTTGGATCAAGAAGGCCAACGACGTTCAACGTTTCTCTCTCAGCTGGAAGAGCACGAGGCAAACATGGCAGCATCTGCTGGCTTTCACTTGGCTCTACCAAAAAGGGACTCTTTCCAAAATGTTTCCTCTTTTAAAGGATTCCAGCAAGCAACTCCACCTTCAGTGGGTGGAGACACACCTCCATGGAAATCATCTAATCAAAAGTTACCACCCACAATTGGGTGGGTCACATCTTCATGGAAACAATCAAAATGCTCCTACCCAGCAATGTTGAATGAGGATCAAAGGGCATGGCTTTTCTGGGGTACACCACAGATTCAGACCAGTACAGTTCCCTTTATCATATTAAGGTAGTTACCTTTGATTGGATGCTGGATTTTGTTGGATGCTTTTTCAGCATCAGTCGAGATCATCATGTGATTTTTCCCTTTTGATTTGTTAATGTGCTGTATAACATTAATTGATTTTCTTGTGTTGAGCCATCTTTGCATTCCTGGTATAAACCCCACTTGGTCATGGTGTATAATTCTTTTAATGTTCTATTGCATTTGATTTGCTAATATTTTATTGAGAATTTTTGCATCTATGTTCATTAGGGAGAATGGCCTGTAGTTTTCCTTTCTTGTAGCATCTTTACCTGGTTTTGGTAT